>PVJX010005419.1:0-64251 GCA_004027295.1 Dolichotis patagonum
GCTAGACTTGAGGACATGGTCAGCTATCCCAAAAATAAGAGGATATATTATGGTAATCATCCCTAATTTTCCTATCAACTTAATCTGAAGCCCTTTATAACTTATACTGTCTTATTATGACTGATCTTATTTGAATCTTGTTTGTTAGATTGCTACTTTGTATTGACTGATTTTATTTAAATCGGTTGTGATGGATAGCATCAAGTCTAAGAGTATAGGCAACTACACTGAAGATGACAAGATTCACTAAGATACTCACTCTGGTTTGATTATTACTTGCTTTTGAAGTCTTATAATGTCTCTAATGCTTCATTTTTATTAATGTTGTTATATACTGCTGAGACACCATGGTACATTGTAGATCACCTTGTATTGTGGTTTTATGTGACTTTTCTGCCTCATGCTTTTCTAGGAATTGTTTCATTTTATCTTGCTTTGTTTTGTTTTTCCTACTAATACAGAAATGATAGATATACATGTAGAGACTCATGCATGTGTAGAACTTATAAACAGTTTACGGGAACCAACTATATAACACATGTTGAAATGAACAACTACTTTGAAGAAAAGGGACACTACAATACCCAGTGCTGACTCCATAATGTCATGACATGAAGTCCAGCAAAACTATCACTTTTTGTTCAAAGTGATCTTAGCTTCTTTGCCTTGTTTAAGTTCAATACACATTAAGGTATGGACAGCTGTTTTGAGGAGAATGAGAGACACTATGACAGCCATTCTAGGCTTCCCTAATGTATGGTCTTGAAGACCTGTAATGCCCTCCTCGTCCCGCTCAGATCAATTCCATACTAGGTTGTTTCATGTGAATTCCCTATATGTGACAATATGGACAACTATTTGGAAGAAAACAAGAGTCAATATGATAGAGAGTGAATATCTCCAATTGTCTAGTTTTGAAATTTTTGTCTCTTACGTTGCTTTCTTTTGATCCACTTTGCTCTGTTTTGTTGTGTTTAATTTTACCCTTTTGATACAATTACATGTATATTTGAGTGGGTAAGATGGATGACCATATTGCTGTTTTTGTCAGATCGTGGAGCAGAGCTGTTAACAGTCTCACTGTTTGAATGTCTACTTTATATGTTTTAACTTTGTAATTTGAACAACTATTTCCAAGAAGTCAGTATGTAATTTGTCAAGTAATAATCTCTTAGGGGTTTTTTTTGGTGGTGTTTTTTTCCTTTTTTCCTTGGAATACTGTATTGTTGCTACCTTTATTCTGTTTTGTTTTGTTTTTTTCTCTTTAAATAAAATTATTTTTTAAAAAAGAAACATGCAACAACCTGAGTATAAAATGATGCTGCTTAATGGACTAAATGACTCTTTTTTGTTAGTAAAACGTTCACATTACATAAAAAGACTGCCTCTGTTATCTTGAGCCATTGCACATTAAATGTGCAGAGAAAGGACAAGGGAAATTCCACTAATAGTGCACAATACGAGATAATATCAACAATTATGGTAATACTGGCTAATAATTTGATCCTTGTGTCATCTGACACTCTTAAGAATATCGGTCATGTTGTAAAACATCAGAACAGTACATAGAAATGTTCAAATATATTTATCCATGCAATTTTTTCCTTCTTGGTTTGTGTCATTTTACATATCAGTCAACTGTTCAATTATTCTATGAAATCCTTTGACTTACAGATTTTAACAAAATCTAAAGCAGAAGCATACTAAATAAACTCTTTTTTAAAAAATTGTCTTGCATCTTGGAAGAAAGAAACTGTCTTTGAGAAAAAAAATTATCAAACACTGCAGAATTAGGAGAATTTATGAGTCTCACACAAATGAGCCTCATGGTGAGGTATAACAGGGCTTGATGAGGGACCAGTAAGGTGATTCAAGGCAAGCTGCTATTGAGCAGTATCACTGTTTGCTTAGGCAACGCAACACAATGAAAAAATATAGTATCCCATTGGTTTGAAAGAATAGACTGCTAATAAATTTCAAGGGATGCTTGCAAGTTTGAAACTAGAGCTATGGAACTTATATATTTTCCTTGTGTTATCTGTGAATTACTAACATCTCAAGTAATGCTGAAATTCTAAGAATGGAAGACTGGTATGGAATGTATGTCAACGTAGCAAAAATAGGGCTTTGCTACACAGAAAGTTGTGTAAAGAGATAAAAAAAAGGTGTTAGTGGGGCATTTTTACATGGACACACACAGCCCATGAGAAATTTATTAGTGAGTCAGAAATAATCAAAGAATGGACTATGATAGGTATATATAATATTGTTAAGTGTTTGACTGAAGGAACAAAGGGGAAATAGAGAGGTTGGAGGACAACACACCATTAACCACAATAAAGTGGTATTCATATTTGTTTTCTTGAACTCTGTGATTCTTCTAAGCAATTATAGATTGTTCCATATAAGTGGAGAAGACACTGAGAAACTTTACTTTTTACAAAGCATGGCACTTTCTATTTTGTATATTTGAGTACCATGCCTCATTTTGTCCATTTGAAAAAAAAATGTTTTCTTTCTATTGCAGACCAAGAAATACAAAAATAAATGATAAAGAAAAACACTGTTGTGGAAAATTAGGATGAGATAGGAACATTTTGTCTCATTGTAAAATATGCTACAATTACTACATCTGTTGAGAGAGTGAAGAATGATCCAAGAGAAATAGAGAGGGGTATGGGATAGAGACGTCAGAAAGGGAGTCACACAGAAAAGACAATGTGTACTTAAATGTATTGTATATCCCAGCTGCCAGAGTATCTCATGGGCAAAGAGACACACTGAAGTAATGAGAGTACTGGATGTCGGAGGGAAAGAAATGAGTCTAGAGCAGAGATAAATGTCCTGGGTTTTATTTTGATTACTTCAGTTTTTATCTTGAAATATTGTATCAGAAGAGTACATAAGATAAATTAGAAATAGGTATGTGAGGAAGCAAATGCAATAAAGCTGTCAATAGCAAAATCCAGTAGAATTATGACAATTTATTATACAAATTTTGAAGATATAATTAAAATATAAGTAATATTAAAATATAACATGTGTTTTAAAGATGTAATTAAAATATAAGTAATATTGATTTCACATGGAAAAGTTATAATCTACTACTGTTATACCAGCACTTAATTTAGAGGAAGTAGTAGGGAATTCAAAATACTTGAAGAAGAAAAATTTTTCTACATGGAAAAGCTCAGAGGTGAATGGAAAAATGATGAGCATGAAAAAGAATAAATACAATATTGTTACATGAACACACTAACTAATACAAACAGTGAAACCTTGCATTGTGTGTAACTTCTGAGTTTCCACAATGAGTAAATGTTCTAACAAACTGTAACTTGATAAACAAGTGATGTCTTCCAAAAATGAGTAGTAGCACATGATAGCAAATGTCACATGACCACATCTGAGCCAACAGTTCCTTATTTCACTGTGGGATTGTGAATGATCCTCTCCTAACAGGAAGAGGGTATGGAGGAGTTCTCATCTGCAGAGGTGGATAAACACTCACAGGAGTTCCTCATTTCAAATTAGAGAGTGCTCACTTCAGTAGCACATATACAAATGAGATTAGGGAGATCTATAAAATGTGGGAACACTGCAAAATGTTGTGGAAAAATACCACTCAAGGCTGTAGCAATGTGACAATGAATCTGTTTAATGACAATGAAATGTCACATTTCAAGAAATTCTCAGAAGGAGGCAAAAGCAAGTGTTATTGGGTGGACCCTTGTTAAAGTTTCATGACAAAAATAGACTCCACTGAGCCAATAGCTAGCAGCGATTGTCTTAGTGATAGTGGAAGTCATCCTACACAATAACCTCCATAACCTCTCACTGTTGGGAGATGGTCACTCACAGGTAATGAGAGAGAAAGAAAGAAGAACCACTGGCTCAGATGTGACCATGTGACATTTGGCATGACACATTGTTTGAATCACAAGTCATCATTCACGTATCAAGTTAAAATTCAACACATTGTCCACTTCAAGACCAGTCAATAGATGTCAAATTTTCTCAATCCTAGATAATCCTTCTTCCCTACCTACTTTCACCACCCTAGGAAAGTGCTCTGCTTTTAGACGTTTATGTGGCTAGGTTAGGACCTCTTGGGAAATCCCTTTCTCTTCAACTTTCATGTGCCATGTAATATAACAACATCACCTGAGAGAGATCGCAGCACATTCCTAGTACGGGAGAGGAATGTGTGGGATCTTTGTCTTAGAAGTTTGCTTTCAAGAATTCTGCATTCCATAGATGCCTCCCTGGTTGGCTGACAAAATACTTTATTGTAAATGCTTATTCAATCAAATTGATGACTACAGAGCTTGTTGGACCATTATAGGAGTACCTATTTTTAGAGTTTTTAGTCTTTTAACTACAGATAGAACACAGATAATGAGGTAAAACTTAAGGCATAAAAAAATTTCTGATAAACCATGCTGTTCAACTATAAGACAGGTTATCTTTTCATGCAATAAACTTATTATTACAGAATATATTAATGTGACAGAAAATGATCCCCTGGTATAGATGTTTCGTGAGGTCTCTAACATTAGGAGAGAGCCTAGTCCAGGCTATTTTAAAGCTTCTCTCCAGCTCTAATATTATATGATTCAATGGGATTAAGAATGATTTACTACATAGCTACCTAAATGTATCTTCAATATCTAATAAAGCAGTTAAAGTACCATTTATAAAATCAGGAATTTTTTAAGAGGAAGCATAGTTTTTATGTGCATTTCTTACATTTTTACATAAGCAGAAACTAAATTCTAAGTATGTGAAATGACACTTTGTGTCAGAGCAAAGCCAGTGTAACCCTAATTTAGATGCTCTGATGCCTATTGTACAAAGTTCTGAACATCTTTTCCTCCCCCTCAGAAAAACATGCACATAGAGAAAAATGTCAAGATCAATAATGTTTAATGTTAGCCATGGGCAAGACCTGCAGTTTTGTCTGTCTTCTTAGGGCACAAAGAGAAGACAAGATAGACTTTTAATGAGAGATCAATAAAGAAATTTCTTATTGCGCAGACATCTAATAATTACTAAAATACATATGCTATGAGAGATATTGCTGGAAAAAAGCTGAAATCTTGTGATATGTACTATGTATGACCTAGGATTTGTAATTGAAAAAAAATGATGAAATTGTCTGATTAAGCAGATGATTCTAGCGGAAGGCTAGAAGTGGAAGTTTAGAATATTCAGCAAGGTGAGCTTGTAGGGGAGGGCATCCTGGAATCTCATCCCAGTATGTCACAGAGGCAAATGGACACTGATCCCAGTGTACTGAGTATTAAAATAAGAGAGATTCTAGGATGTGATAATTAATTGTGTGAAATTGAGTAAAAATGCCCGACTAAAATGTTTCAGCACGGTTCTGGGTATGGAAGACCCATCTGGGGGAGGATTGTTACTAGAAGGGTACAGAAGGAAAGGAAGATGAAGGCTCACTTCTGCTCTTCAGAGGAGCTCCAGGCTTCACCTTCCCCAGCCAGCATCTCCTGACGTCCCTCGCAGACTCTTCAGTCTCCGGCACTGACCTCCAGCCTTCCAGTGCAAACCCCTTAGTCTTTGGAGACCCTTCAGCTTTCCACCCCAGCCCTTTTGGCCTCCTGATACAGACTCGAACAGGATACTACAGGCCTTCAAACGGATTTTTCAAAACTCCAGTGTAAAACAAGACCTTTTGCTCACTTCTTCTCCTGACTCTGCAAGCAGCTGTTTTAAGCCAATCTTGTAAATTCTTATGTATTTGTATATCCTGTATTAAATCTGTTTCCCTAGTAAACAATGACCTATACAAGCTGTCCAACATAAACTGGGTAATAGAAATTCATGCATATTAATTGCTATTCAAATTTATAAGAGGCTGCTTTTTACATATTTGCAATCTGGGTCCCAACCAGTTGGGAAAAATCATTAGTAGCTGTTGGTTTAGTAGAAGAGGTAAGAAGTGCATAACTAACCAGGAACTCTATGGAGTTAAAACATTCTGCAGTACAAATATTAAAATGTTACAAAATTACAAAGGAGAGAATAATCGAATCAATTTAGGAATGTCAGGATAGGACTCATAAAATTTGAAATTGGAGGTCTCCTTCACAAGATTTCTGTGAGCTAATATGAGAAAAAACAACTGTGAATGAGGTTGAAAAATGAGAGATAAGAGGAGACTGTCAACAAAGCCTTGCGTCCCCCAAGAATGTCTTATGGTTCTTGGTAAAATTTGTTGCATAATTATTTATTTACCTGTGACTTGAAATATCAGACAACTTAAAAATTCTAGTAAAGCAATCTTCCTTTTCTCATTTTTAAACTTTTAAAAAATTTATTTATGTATTTATTTGTTTAGATGTTTATTTATTTATTCGGAGATGGTGTCTTAGTATATAGTTCAGGCTGGCCTGGATTCGCCATGTAGTCCAGCATGGACTCAAACTCATAGTAACTTTCCTGCTTCAGCCTCCCTAGAGCCAGGGTTACACGCACGTGTTACCTTGCCTGGTTTACATTTCTTCCTGATCAGTTTTAGAACCCTTTTGTTTAGAGAACATCAGATTTGAATTTCCATTGGAAGTATACTGAATCTGTGATTAACATGGCAAACATTCTCATGTTTTCTTTTTTTTTATTTTATTTTAAAGAGAATAAGACAAAAGAGGTCAGTACAGAGCAGATCGGAACCGGACAACATAGGCAACACAATACTTAACATTAAGACAACCGGACATTAACAATAGCTATGACAATATTTCTTTCTCTGCTATAGTTGAGCATAGTTTCAAACACAATAATATCAAACATAACAAAAAAGTATAAAACCATTCAAAGAGTAAAGAATTACAGGGCATTCTGAACCTAATAACAGAGAATGATCAATGGGTACTGTAATATCTCATTTTCAATAAAAAATTTTGTTTATATTTTCACACATATTCAAATCCTAAAAGACACAATGTGATAGATAGAACCAATGGAAATAGAAGAATAGAATCTTGGTAGAACTTCTAAGGAGGACAGTATTAAATCAGCAATAGCTGTCATAATGTTTTGTTCTCTTCAAAACAGCTGTTCACAGCATCACGTATAATAAAGTCAAACAAAACAGGATAAAATCATTCCAACTGATGAATGAAAACACTGAAAGGCTTCAAAGCTATGAAATGGGGAATCATGATTACCATAAAATCTTATATACTCTTACCAACTCTCATACTAGGGAGACCATACGGTATTTACACATGTGAGTTTGGTTTATTTCACTTATGAGTATGGTCTCAAGTCATGTCCATTTATTTATAAATAGCTCAATGTGATCATTCTTTATAGCTGAGTAGTACTCCATTGTATAGAAATATCACAACTTTTTTATCCATTCCTCAGTTGATGGGCACTTAGGTTGTTTCTAAGATCTGGCTATTACAAATTGTGCTGCTATAAACATGGGTGCACATATATCACTGTGGTATGATGTTTTAAGATAATCTGGGAATATGATTAGAAGTGGAATAGCTGGGTCAAATGGGACCTCCAGACCCAGCTTTTTGAGGAATCACAGACTGACCTCGTGTTTTCTTTTCATATTTTGATAGCCAACTCAATAATTATATCCCAGT
This sequence comes from Dolichotis patagonum, assembly GCA_004027295.1. NCBI lineage: Eukaryota > Metazoa > Chordata > Mammalia > Rodentia > Caviidae > Dolichotis > Dolichotis patagonum. The sequence continues at coordinate 7,626 of PVJX010005419.1, forward strand.
ATTTAAATTTTAACCTGCACTATATGTAATTGGTTTTGTAGTATTTTTTTCTCTGCTTGATGTTACATTGCTGATGGCTTGTGATCAGCTTGACCAAGTTAGTTTCACAGTTCAATCCTTTTCAAGCCCGTTATCTTTATACCCTAGAACAATGTTAAGTGCATAGCATATTCTCATAGATACATGCTGGACTAGAAAAGAATGGAATATTTATGGAGACTTACTTCTTTCTACAATCATGTGGAAAAATAACATGTACAGTTAAGCAATTACATAATGAAATAGACATGAAAAGTTATAACTATAATTTTTAAATCTAATCAAAGCTTTTGAGAAAATTGCATTAATATTTCTCAAAGCATGTAAACATTATTTCTTTTTTCTCTCGTCTATCTAAAATGACTAGTTAGTTTAGATTTAAAGATTAAATATCTAAGTATTAGGGTCAGAGGTTGTATTTGACTTGTTCAAACATGAAGTATTAGAGAAGCAATTGAACCCAAAGACTTTTTTTTCCTATTTTTTCTTTTTAAAATATTTCCCAATTTTACTTTTCCATGTGGGACTGCATGAAAAAAGCAAACCTTATAAATCTTTACTTTTGAACACGTGCTAGGGAATTTCATATACATCATCTAATTTAGTAGTAACAATTCATAAAGAATCATGAGTAAATCAAAATAGTCTTAAATTCAAATATATGTTGTCTTACTTTTTCTATTCCTGAGATTAAATAGCTGTCACCCAAAGAGGGAAAGGTTTATTTAGGTCACAGCTTGAAGAGGTTTCAGTCCATAGTCAGCTGCCTCAAAAGCAGAGTGGTGTGGTAAAGGACGATGGCAGAAGAAATTCAGTTTATGGCCAAGTAGGATGAGGCTATGGCAACAAAGCACTAAAGTAGCAGCTTCTTCCAATCCCGTTATAATCCATCCGGGTTATGAATCTTTTAGGTGTTGCCACCCACACACAAGGTGGGCTGCGCCTTACTCCATGTATCGCACCCTTAGCCCTAGTATCAAGCACCCTACTTCAGCCCTGTTGGACAGTCCCCACCTACCACCCCATGAGGCTTTGGTGGACATCTAGACACAAGCAAATATAAAAATATTCATTATAGAGATTTGATCACTGATCTAATCTACAAGGTGGCAATTTCCCTTAACTGACTAGGTACTGTGCTTAAAAAAACATTTTATTATCTAAGTTTTGTGAAAGGGTTTAAGATTTTATAACTGATCAAAAAGAACCATTGTTAGAAAAAATGTAGAAATTTGGAAATATTGAATCTTGGTACATCTTCCTTAGGGTTGCTGCCTCAGTCTGTGCCAATTTTTGAACTAATATTCCACTCCACAAATTCATTCAAGCTAAGATAATTTAGCAGAGATCTGTGCCTGCAAATTTTAATTATCTGTTTAATTAGTCTGAGCATTAACCGAGGTAGGTTAATTTATAAAATTCTACGTGGAACTAATATTTAGACTAAATTTGAAACTTAGCCAACACCTGGTTATATGATAAGAAAGAAGAAAATCAGATATTCCAACTGAAATGGTATGCCATTGTCCATAATTTGGCTATGTTTTAATAAAATGGTGATTTTCTGAACACAAGGCTTCTAATTGATTAAAAGGAGTTTGTCAAGACAAATGTTGTGTTGCTTCAAATACAATGATTTGATCACTATAGTTTTGTTATGTTGACTTTAGAAGAGGCAGTTGGCAATGTTCATAGAATCAGAACTATGGTGTAACAGAATAGCAGGTAACAATTTGCGTAGAAACTCTATGTCCTTTTACGGACTGTCTTCCTATATTTGTGAGTGTTACAAATTCCTTAGTATGTTCTGACAAAGCAAGGTCTATACATATTTATATGATGGTAAGGCACAAGAGTACAAGGTGTCTCTAAAGCATGTGTGAATCTGAATACTCATTAGTACTGTAATCCTCTAGGGATAACAATGCAGAGTGCCACGTAAATGCTAATTCATGTCAATACTCCCTATGTAGGATCCAGTCTCTCATCAAAAATATTTTTCTACAAATATGTGGAAAAAGCAAGCCAATTACTTTTAACTACAAAATTGGGAAAGAAACTTTCCTTTAACATTTCACTCAAAACCAAAGAAATAGTAAACATTAATGACATCAGTGGGTACTACTGAGTCTCTGTTCCGGAGGTGGCAGGTTGATTTCAAACTTCAGTGAAAATCATTATTTTAATAACATAACAGAAGGAATCATCATGTTTTAGCAGTTGGATGAGGTATCTACATTTGGAAATTCTATAACCAAAACTCAAACTAGATCTTAGAACAATCATTTCATCAAAGAGGGAACGCCTAGTATTAATTTCCTAGTGGAGAATTTCTGATGACTACAAAGAGGAATGAAAATCCCAACAAATGTTGAGAAAACTCATACAGATATGGTTACAAGTTGACAATTTCTTTAGGAATTGCCACTGGGCCAGATTTATTGTCTCTGGGAAATTGATATTCATTATAGGCGTACAAAGTATTTTTTAACAATGGAATTTATATAAATTATTTTGATGACATATACTTAAAACTACAATTAATAAATTAATATATATTTTAATTGAAATTTTTAATTTTATAGAAATAATTTAACTTTGTGTATACATGAGTTGTGATTGAAAAATACAGTGCATTTTAAATTAAAGAATTTATTACAGTAATATATCTAATGATATTATACTCCTCAAAGTAATCCCTTTCATTTTTAAAAAAACACTTATTCAATCATTCATGCTTTTTTAAAAGAAATTCTGGAAGTACTCTTTCATAAGTACTGTTAGTGGCAGTGTCATGGCCACCTTGATATCCAGAATTAAATTATTTACCTTTCATTGTCATTATGACTTTGGGAAGAGAGAAAAGTTACATGGCGTCAGTTCTAGTAAATAAAGTGGGTGAGGACACATCATAAGTTTTTGCAAGCCTGTCTGCACTGAATGGCATTCAGCAACTACATTTACTAGATTTTTATCACACCTCATAAAAGCACTCGATAAGGACTTCCATAACTGCTTCAGAAAGCAACAAGAATGATAGGGTAGCTCTGGTGGAAGTGAGGGTGGGTATTTTAAAGGTAGTTAAAGATGAAGTGTCTTTTACTATAATAAATTTAAGCTTTCACCATATTTGTTGATCATTCCTTGTTTTAACTTTCTTTAATTAAATACAGGTTTTATTTTACTAAATCAGGTGTATGTTAAGGAATGTTTTTCTACAATTTATATACAATTATCTCATATATGGCAAATTATTATTTCAATGGAATTGGAATAACCCTAACGCTGGTTAAGAATTATTTTGACTTACAATTTCTTCAGTTGGTTTCAGATCTATATCTTGCTGGTTCTGGTACCTGTAACTGGTACAGAACTCCTCCTTTTGGACAATGCCACATCATGATTTTGTTTTGTGTTGTGTGTCCTTAAGACGCGTGCTAGGCTAGGAAGGTAGCTCGGGATCTCAGTGCTTGCCTGGCAAGTGTGAGGCCTGAGTCTAATTTCCAGAAACAAAACAAAACAAACAAACAAACACACAAGCACAATACAGAAACAAAAAGAGAGTGAGAGGTGCAATCTCCAAAAGAGAGTCACATGGTGGTATTTGGCATTTCATGTGGTGTCTTAATCAATTTGTTTTTCAGTCATTTATTCAGCAAGTATTTATGGGGTATCTACTATGTGCTCAGTTTATTTCTATGTGCTTGGCATGCATTGGGGATTTACAAAAGATCCCTGAGTTAGAGAATATTTAAATGTAGGAAGATGGAGATGTATGATACAGCATGAATAAAGTAAGTTGTATAATATGTTCATAAATATTGGAAATATAATTTAGAATACCATGATGAGGCTTGGAAAGTGCCTTTTATTTTTTTTTTTAACAGAACATAAATTCCTTACTGCTCAAAACCACTGCTTCCTTTTTCCATTTAATCATAGATGTCTTCAGTTTCTTTACTGTTTCTCTTTTTGCATTTTGGAAAATTCAGGTCATTTGGCATTTTTGCTTACTTCTTTTTGTCCTATTTTTATTCTTGAATGCTGCTTTACCACTTACAAAAAAAACTCCTATGGCTTATGTCTGAATGTCCAGGTGTCCCCCTGTGGAGTCCTATGTGGGGATTTCTGAAGTGGCTGATTTCAAATTGTGTGATGCTGAGTTTAGCTTGTGTGATGCTGCAATTAAGGGTGTGTGACTACTGCATTAGCCCACTGACTGGAATGCAGTTTTTAGTGCGGGTAATTGGAAGGCCTGCCCTAGATAGAATGCTCCTCACCCTAAGGTTATGTAGCCTTGATGGAATGCGAGGAACAAAAACAGGGGTGCTGCTGGTGCTTGTGGCTACTACTGTTTTGTTACTTTGCTGCTTTTCTGCCTTCAGCCCACCATGAATGGTTTTTTCTCTGCAATGCCAAGTGCTATATGTACCCTGCCTTGGAAGGAGGCAAGTATGAACTGAAAACTATACAAGCTGTGAACTGAATACACCCTTCCTCCTTTAATTTTGGATGTTGGGTAATTTATCTCAGCAAAGAGAAAGTAACAAAGACATAGACACAATTTGGAATTCATCAAATAAGCAAAGGATAGAGAATGCTGGTATAATATTAATTGTTTTTAAGCAATTATGGTGATTTAAAACAGTATTCTGATGTACTTCTCTCTTGCATTTTCACCTTTATACAGTGTCGGTTTATTATTCATTATCAATTAAGAGGCAGATTGCATTTGAAAATGTGTGAATATTTGAATTAACCTTTGCTGAGTATAGTTATTAAAATAAATATTTACAAGTAGCTATTAGTATGTTTTGCTCTTGAAAATCTAAATTCTTAATTAACTTTCATTTGACTTTATTTAAAAATTCCTTCAAACAAGTCAGCTCAAATACAGTTTAAACTTGCAGTTAAATCAGCATTTTCCTTAAGTATACAGCATTCAAATTTGAACTCTTTCCAAGAGCTTAGCTGTCTGTGGATACAAATTATGTTAATATTCCAATTTTTTTCCTTAATAAAAATAACCAAGATTCAGAGCTCTCCTCACCACCATCCTGTGGGGTATGACAGAATGTGTCTGGAAGGCTTGCACTCCAACGTGCATCTTAGATTTCCCTACTCACCTTCTCTGTTTTCTTTCCCCAATTCCAGTTCTCTTTGATAGTCCAGGGGGTCTTGTACCATGATGACACTTGAAACTCATCAACAGGAAGCAAATATTCTTGCCAAAGTGATGCCCATCACAATTTTGAAAATATTCTCTTCATGTCAGACGCTGTTTGGTATTTCACAGAGTAAAGGGACACTTTTTCAATGATGTTACTGACACTTTCCTAATCACGAGGCAAATTGTTTGTGCATCTATTTTAAACATTTTGCCTCTGAAGTGTTCACATGTGAACACAATTCTGTAATGCTTTTTGTTAAGTTGATCTTTTGGCTCTTATTTGACCATAGTCACATTTATCACAATGTTATTAAAATAAATTTTTTACTAATAGAAATCTTTCTATCACTTCCTTCTACTTCAAAATAGCCTTAATCTTTTCTTAATTTTGCTGGTATATATAAATTTTTCAAATATTTTATCAAGATCCACAAAGCTCCTGGAAGAAATCCTAGCAGGATTATGCTTGATTTTTACCAGCTTTATAAACCTTTCAGAGTTGAATGTACAATATCTCATGTGTTAAACAGCAAGATTTGTTCCTCTGTCCTCTTTGTATTTCAACAAAAATTTGCTTTTACTAATGTGTTGAATTGCAATAGGGCTTCAGTCAAAATTGGCCCATTGTCAGTTTTTATTAGAGTTTCTTTAAAACATCCAAGCTTATTTTCTGATTTTTTGTCCAAGGCATCAGAGTGGAGAAGCTATGGTAACAATGAGAAAGGGCAATAAATTGTGAAGTATTTATTGCTTGGCCATTCAGTCAGTCAATCAATTCAACCTTTGTTACAAGGTTTGTCTTGGTATTTTTCTTGGTATTTTTCATTTTTCTTCTCCTCTGGCACTGGGGACTTAATTACTGGGCTATATCTCTAAACCTTTTTAGTTTCAAGACAGGTCTCAAATTTGTGATCCTCTTGCCTCAGCCTCCTATGTTGCCTCGATGAAATGCAATAATGATTACTTTTTAAATGCAACAGTGCTGCCAAACTTCTTCAATAAATTTATTAACTAATCTATATGAAATTTTGTAGCGTATTGATGGATTTATCTTTTCTTGACCATTCTTTGTGTCTTACCTATTTATCTCTTTTTTTCCTTACTGAGTCAGATAAAATATTTAAATGCCAATACAGTGTAGGAGAGAAAATAGAAAAAGTTTATCTAGGCTTTAAATTTGTTTTTATATGCTTCTACATATTCAAATTTTATTTCTTTTTATTATATTTTACTTTTTTAAATACAGTCCAGTAATACACAGTGAGTACATTCATTGTGAGGAGTTAGTTGGTAAACATAATAAGATGTAATAATCTTTAATCCCTCTTCTCTGCCTCTTTTCTCCATCTCTTGAACCTTTCCACTTGCAAAAGTTTCATCACCCTGTTTCCTACTGTCTTCTATTTTGCTCTCTTTTATTCTTTTGGTTTATCATATAAAAGAAGGCACACAATATTTAAGATTTCGTGTCCGATTATTTCAGTGAATATTACAGTCTTTTGCTGCATCCCTTTTCATAAAAATGACTCACATTTATCTTTCTTTATGGCAGAGGAGCACTCATTTATTTACTAATACCACAATTTTTATCCATGTATTTCTTATCTGTTGTTTGTTTTGTGTTTTATCCATTTTTTATCTATTCATTAGCCTGCTTCCAAGATTTAGCCATTAAAAAATGTGCTGCTATAAGCATGGGTATATATATATATATATATATATATATATATATATATATATAATGACTTTAAATCTTTAAGGAAGATTGATACATAAAAAAAAAAATAGCTGAACTAAATGGAATTTCTATTTTTAGTTTTTGAGAAATCTCCATGCTGTTTTCCATAGTGGTCATACCAGATTACATTCTAACCAATTATGATGCCACTGTCTAACCAACATTTGTTATTATTTGACTTCTTATTAAAAACCATTCTTTCCAGCATTAGCTGGAGTCTTAGTTTTTAATTTGCATTTTTAAATGGCCAATATGTTGAACATGCTTGTGTGTATTTATGAGCTACTTGTAATTCTTCTTCTAAGAAGTATGTATTATTTCATTCACCAATTATTTGATAGGGTCTTTTATTTGGGGGATTATCATTTGTTGAGATCTATATTTTCTCCATATTAATCTGCTGTCCAAGATATAGCTGTATTTTTTTTTTCATTCTGTATGTTGTCTCTTCATTTAGTTAGTTCACTTCCTTTGCAGTGTCAAAAGTTTTTAATTAACTTAATATAATCCCATTGGGGATTTTTGGTGTTATTTTTGTGAATTAAGTTTCTGTTCTGAAAGTACTTGCCTGTCATTAAAGTTTCACCTATTTTGTCTTCCAGTAGATTATTTCTGTTTTGTTATTTAGCTCCTAAACCATTTTGATGTCAATTTAATAGATGACAAAAGATGCAGATTCAGTCAAGTGCATGTGGATATCCAGTTTTCCCTGCATTGTTTTGGTAAGAAGCTATCTTTCCTTTAGAATATGGTTTTGGCTCATGTCAAAGAAAAGACAGCTGAAGATGCCTGAAGTTGTTTCTCACCCTATATTCTGTTCTATTGATCCATGTCTGTTTTTATTTAGTTAAGAACAATTATTTGTATTCATAGTGTAGTGAAAATTGTCTTCTTCAAAAGAAATTGCTTTTGCTGGTTTATTATTGCATTTGTTGAACTACTGGATTTTAATCATTTAGTCTTTTTATCATTTTTGTAATTAAATCTAATGTGGCCTGCTACATTAATTGATCATTTTTATTTATAATTCCATCAAGATATGTTTCTGTTTTTAATTTTGTCTTCTTCACGATGACATTTTAAAAATAATTTTAATGTTCTCGAGAATTCTATTCATTTTTAAAATTGTCACATTTTAATTTTCAAAGAAATGATTAGCTCAAATAATTGAGGATTTATTAGCACAAATTAGGTTTTATTTTTGTCATTTTGAATTTATTAATGTGTATTGTGTCCCTTGTACAAAATTTGTCCCATGGAGTAGCAATTTTATTGTACACAACAATTTTGCCTATATAAATCTTACATTATTATAAACTATATTATTTTAATCTATATTTATCTTTAGGTGGCTTACTATTACTTTGAAGGAAATTGTTCTAAGTACACATGTTCTTGTTATTTATTTAGCTTGGAAGAAGGGACATTATAAATAAAAGCAAAGTAAATTTTATGGTAAATCTTTTATTTGCTGTTTTCACTAAGGAAACTATTGTTTGTGGATATCTAATCTGGGGTTTTAATTCAACTGGAATAAAATGAAGTCAGTCAGCCTGATTAGCAAAATGAGATGATGTTAAAACATTTGCTTTGCAGAAACATAAAATGGTAACCCAAATTGTAAGACAAACATGAAAAACAAAACAGTGACTTGAGTTGCTAATCGTGTTTAAACTTTTAGTTTAATATATGGCAGAATTAAACCTTTATTTTAATAAATACCATGTTTAAACCTTTAGTCTAACATATGGACACACTGCCATGAAACATGGTTTAAATGATTAAATAATTTTCGCATCTCATTTTGCATCTCATCTAATGCATAGAGTGAGATGATTCCATATTTTAAACCAGAAAAATCCCATGTTCATTTACATTGAGATATTTCTTCATAATGTTTATACACAGTATGGATTACAACTGTTCTGTAATACTGTATTTTGATCTCTTTGACTGGCCTAGGCCTATAATGGGATAGAATAAAATTAAAATAGAATATTCTAAAATATACAGACATATAAAATTGTATACATTTATGATTATTAAAAGAAACAAGTTAATATTAGCAAAATTCTTTTCTTTTCTTTTCTTTTCTTTTCTTTTCTTTTCTTTTCTTTTCTATTTTTTTTATCAGAACCAGAGATTGAACTCAGGATGGCGTGCTTGCAAGGCCGGTGCTTATGCCTGCTGAGCTAAATCCCCAACCTCCTAATAGTAGCAAAATTACTTAAGAAAAAAACATAGATGAATCAAGCTGGGCTCAAAACTCAAAGAGGTTCTGACCAGCAGATGAGGTCTTCAAAATAAAAATATTTGAACCAACTATAGTTTAATCTGTTAGAATTTATTACATTATAAGAGGATGTGTAAATAGGAATATCTGTAAGTGAAAAATTTTAAATTTTCTTGATAAAATTTGTAGCAGTTTTTCCAAAACATTCTAAATTACTGCAGAACATTTGATCTAATCTAAAACTTGGTCAGAAGACAGCTAATACAGTTATTCAAACTCTTTGATTTGAGGTAAATATAAGATTCTTTTTTTTTCATTTTTTTGAAAATAAGAGAATATAACAATACCATGCACAAGTATATCCAGCTTTCAGCCACACATAAGAACAACAGTGAAGAAATGATCCACAGAGGCAGGTAATTCTGGAAGAAATCCTGGTGTACTGTTAAGTTGCTGCAGACACGAGGAAGTTCAAAGGCCCAGGGGCAGCAAAGTAAAGGTAAGAAGCATTGCAAAGGCATTGCCCTTCATCAGTGGAGCAGAGCAAAACAAAAAATCATGCAAAGCTCAGTTTTCCAATGTGGAATTTGGAGAGAGAATGAGGCACTTCAGAAGTCTTCATTGCAGGGGATCTCAGCCACCATGGCCACCACCACAGAGGACCTCGCCTCATCTTTGCTGCTCATGTGGAAGCCTAGTGGCTGTAGCTGTTCAGAGCCCCAGCTACAGCTCTGAACTCAAGTTGCTTTGTTCATGTGTTTTGTTTCTGATTTTATTGAGTTGTCTGTCTGTATTCTCTTGAATCTTGCTGAACTTCTTGAAAGCAATTACTATGAATTCTTCCTGGCAATTCACAGATTTCTACTATTTTTGGAGTCTGTTACTGGAGTTATTGATTTCCTTTGATGGGAGAACCAAAGTATTTCTTATGTGAAAAAATACAGTAGCAAAAATAAATAATACACAGAGAACTGGTATAGTAGATTCGATCAAGCAAAGGAAAGAATAAGGAAATTCAAAGACAAATGTATCCTGAAAGGAGAAAAAGTAAATGAAGGGAAAGACTGATGATTACATATGAAGATTATGGGAAATATTAAATAAACCCACAAGTGATTTGTGGAAGTTGAGTGGAAATGTAAATTAGTATAGTTATTCCAGGTACATTTAGATTTTTATTTTTATTGACATGTTTTAGTGCATTTTGTTCATCATGGAGAGTTAGTACAGGTACATACACATCCTAGTTCTATTTCCCTTTCCCCTACCCTTCCTAACTCTCTCTCTTCTGTTTTTCCCATTCACTTTCACAAAAGTTTCATGCCCCTATTTCTTACTATCTTTTCTGATGTATTTATATTTTCTATTGCTATATAAGACAAACATGGCAGTATTTAACTTGTGTGCCTTGTTTATTTCACATAAAATTATGGTCTCAAGATACATCCATTTTCTTGCTACTTATCATAGAGTGATATTCCATGGCACATAAGAATTTCTTTATCCATTCATCTACTGAGAGACATACAATCTGCTTCCAGAATTTTCCTATGTAAGTTGTGCTGATATGAATGTAGACACACATGTATCACTGTAATATTATGTCCTTATCTTTTTGGGGAACATATCTTGCAGACAGATAACTGAGTCAAATGGAATGCTAGCGTTAGGGTTTATTTTTTTTGAAAATTTATGCTGATTTCTATAAAAGTTGTATTAACTTACATTCTCATCGAAAATGTAAAAGGATTGCTTTTCCCCCAAAGCCTCCTCAACATTTCTTATTTAATTTTTTGGTGATCCCGTTTTTTCCTGGATTATGGTACAGTCTCTGTGTTGTTTTGCTTCACATTTCTCTAATGGCCTGAAATGTTAAACTATTTTTCATGTAACAATTGGAATTTATATTTTTGATAAATTTATATCCACTTCTGTTGTCCAGTTTTTGAGTGAGCTTTTTGATTTTCAAGTGTCCAATTGTTTTCTGCTCTCTATATGGGGAAGGGGGCAGTCCTTTGTCTGAGTAACAGCTGCTGAAGTTTTTCCAGGCTGAAGGTGGTCTTTTCACTCTGCAATTTGGTTCCTTTTTAGAGCAGGACATTGATAATATGATATTATCCAATTAGTTGATTCCTGATGTTGTTATTTTGTGCAATTGAGTTTCTGTTTAAAAAGTTCTTTCTTACACCTAGATCTTAAAGCACTTTGCCTATTTTACCTTTCAGCAAATTAAATGTTTCTGTTTTAACATTTACATCTTGAATCCATGTTGATATTAATGTAATACATGGTAAGAGAAATGGATCTGGTTTCAGCCTTCTGCATGTGGATAATCAGGTTTTGCAGTATCACTTTATAGAGCCTATCATGCCTCCAGCATGCGCCCTTTTGCCTTTTTCAAATATCAGATAGTTGAATGTGCATGGAGTTGTATACGCATCCTCTATTTTTGACCCATAGATCCAGATGTGTTTCTGTACTAATCCCCTGCTAGTTTTATCACTGTAGTTGTAGTATAAGTCAGAGTCTGCGCTGTGATCACCCCTGCTTAGTTCTTCTGGCTCAAGATTGTTTTGTTATTCTGGGTATCTGTTGTTCCATGTAAATTTTAGTAATGTTTCTCTAGCTTTCTGAGGAACACTGGTATTTTTATTGGGATTGCATTAATCTGTGTATCATTTTTATAAATATAGCCATTTTGACAATGTTTATTCTACTTATCTAGCTGCAGATGGTATCTTTCCATTTTCTGATGTCCTCATTGACTTCTTTGATCAGAGTATTATTGTAGAGGTAATTCCATTACTTCATTATGTCAGTGTGCAAATATTTAATCTTAGTGGTATCATAAATGCTATTATTTTCTTGATTTCTTTCTTCTGACTTCATTATTGCTGTCCAGAGATGCTATTAAATTTTGTGTGTATTTTGTATCCTGCTATACTGCTGAATTTAGTTATTAATGTAGGAGTCTTATGGTATATCATATTCACTTTTCTAGGTAGAACATTTCATCTGCAAATAGTAATAATTTGAATTCTTTCTTTCATATGACATAACACTTTTCTTTCTTTCTATTGTCTAATTTTTCTGGCTAATATTTTCAGTGGTATACTGTTCAGGAATTTAGAGGAAAAGATTTCAACTTTTCTTCATTAATATTACATTAGTCATTAGCTTGTCATAAAAATGTCCATCATCTTTGAATACAGTCCAACTGTAGTAGTCAGGGGTTGTGAAAACAATTAGAATCAGGACACAGAATTTATAATGTTATTTTATGATGGTCACCCAGAGTTAAACATGAGAAGGTGCAAGAAATCGGTCCACAACACTAAACACCCAGCATGTTCAGCCAAAGGCCTGGATCCCACACCAAAGACCTGCATGTGTCCAGATGAAGACCTAGAGCCCATGACAGTGCCTCCCATGAGTCCACCTGGAGGTCTAGAGACCACAAGAAGGACTCATGCCAGTATGTTTTATAGATCTGTGCTGGGAAGGCCCAAAGGTCAGTGGTGGAAGCTAAAAGTCTATACCAGCAGGGTGAAGGAGCTGTGCTGGTAGGTTGAGGGTTCCACATTGGAGCTGAGAAGTCACACTCAAAACAAAGACCAGGGCTATCCTGAAAAAGACCACAGCCACCCTCAGTGACACAGAGGTCCCAAGCTCCTCCTAAGATAAAAACAGTGGAGTACCTGCCAGAAAGCCAGCATGACAAGTTTCTCCTGAAGATTAAATAGCATATATCCTCCCCTGTGTAGCCAAAAAACAATACTCAATATAAGGACCAGAGCTCCCCCAAAAGCGAACCACAGCTACTCTCACCAAAAAGGTCCCGAGCTCCTCTGATGACAATGGTCAAACTCACACTGGGAAGCTAGCCATGATGAGCTTCTCCAGGAGAACCAATTGCTCAAATAGCAACACTTAGAGAAACCCACAATGCCTCATGCATCTTCTCCACATCTCTATTCATGCAAGCAATTTTCCTCAGGCAGAATAGCTACGCTCAGCACTGTGCTGATTTAATGCAGCTGGCGTTAAGTTGACCACCAGGTTTTAATCCATAACTCCTATTTCCTTTAGAGTTTTTATTGTAAGTGGATGTTTTATCATCTTGAAAGTTGTTTCTTCATCAATCGAGATGATCATGAACGAGAGGTCTGGGTGTGTATGCTTGATTCTGTTTCTGTGATGTATTAAATTTATCAGTTTGTATATGTTGAACTATCCCTGTATCCCTATTTGGTCAAGATATGTGATCTTCTTCATGAATGGTTGCATTGTTTGTCAGTATCTTATTGAGTATTTTAGCATGTATGTTACTGAATGAATTTTCTTTATTGGTTGTATTTATCTGGATTTTGAATCAGGGTAATGCTAGCTTCCAGGAATGACTAGGATTACTTTTTCTCTTCTCCTTTTTTAAAGAATTCAAAAAGTATTGTTAGATCAAGGAATCTGTTTACTTCTTCTGAGTTGTATAATTCTGAGGTTCTCAAAGCAATTATTAATCATTATCTGTATTTTGATAGTTTCCATTGTTTGCACGTGTGTGTGTGCATGTGTGTGTATGTTTATTCTTACACCAATTTGAATCCTTAATTTCTTTTTTTGTAAGACTGAATAAGGATTTACCAATTTTGTCTATTGTTTCAAAGAAGCTGCTCCTCAGTTTATTGATTATTTGTATTTCTGCCTTCATTTCATTAATCTCTTCTAATTTTTGAAAATTTCTTCTTTGGACAAATTTGGACTGTTTTTGTTTTTCTAGTACCTTGAAGCACCGCTATAAGTTTACTTGGGCTCCTTCTACAGGTATTCAGAGCTATGAATTTTTCTCCTAAGTCTGTTTGCATTTTGTCTCATAAATACTAGTGTTATACTGGCATTATTGTTTGATACTGTTTAATCTTCCTCTTAATTTATTCTTCAACCCATTTGATTACTGAAGAGAGTATTGTTTAATCTCCATGTCTTTCCATAATGATTGTGGGGTTTTGTGCCATTGATTTCTAGTTTAAATTCACTATGATCTGATAATATGAATGGTATAATTTAGATTCTTTTGCACTTATTGACATTTACTTTGTTGGCTTACACATCTATTTTAGAGAAAGTTCCATGTGAGGCTGAGAAGAATTTTCTCTACTGTTGAATTTACTACTCTGTAGATATTTATTAAGTCTATTTATATAAAGATTTGGTTCAACTCTAATATTTCTTTGTTTTGCCTAGTTGATTTATTTGTGAAAATAATATTGAAGTTCCCCAGTATAATTGTTTTTATGTTTACTTGGTATTTTACATCCAGTAGATTCTTTTATGAAGTTGTTTGTACTAGTAGTGCTCAATACCTATATGTTAATAATTGCTATCTTTTCCTGTTGAATTTTTCCCTTAGCAATAGATGTAGTGACCTTTATTTCTTTTGGTCAGCTTTGGCATGAAAACCAATTGGTCTGACCATATGATCACTTATTTTCCAGTTGACATTACATAGAATATTATTTTCCAACCCTTGATTTTTAGTTTGCAAATATTTTTGGTTTTAATATGCTTCTTGTACTAAATATTTTGGTAAGCTTTATTTCTTGATTCACTCTGTAGATCAGTTTCTTTTCATTATAAAATTGAGACAATTTACCTTAAGAACTATTACTGAAAGATATAACATCCCTATTATTGTATTACTTTCCTGTTGCTGACTTCCTAAATTGTTCACTTGCCTATTTTTTTTCTAATAAAGTTTTGAGCATTGTTGAATTTATTCATTCTGGAATATCACTGATCATTTATTAGAGTATTGTTTTTGTGGTTATGAATTAGTTAAACTGCTCTTTGTCATAGAACTAACCTATTTCTCAAATTCTGAATGATATTTTTCCAAGATATATCAGTCTTCTTTTGAAGTTGTTTTCTTTAAGATCTTGAAACACTTCACTACAAGCTCCCCTGAATATTTAAAGTTTTGGCTGAGAAAAGTCCATTGTACTTCTAAATGATTTGTTATTTTTAAAAGTGATTTGTTGGTTTTCTCTAACAGCTTTTAAATTCTGTTCTTGTGTTGAATTTATTGGGATTTTGATTGTGATGTGTCATGGGAATAGTTATTTTGTGATCACAGTTATTTGGGGCTCTATATACCTCATTTACCTTAATGATAAATTAATTTTCCTTATTTGGAAATTTTCTGCTAGTATTTCTTTAAAGTATTTTTAATACCATGTTTGCTGTCTTCTTGTTTTTCAGTAATTTATATTACCTTTATCATTACTTTCATATTAGTTTTCTTTGTATCCTTTATGTAACTATTGGATCTGTTTTTCATGTTCTAGTGATTTTTGTCCCCCAAGGTGTCCCTGATGTTCATGATCATCAACTTACATCTTCTGTCTCTATTGTTGAGTTCTGATACTCAGTCCTCACAATGCTCACTTCTACTGCCCATAATTTAGTAGAATTTTAATCTCGTGGCTTTCTGTTTGGCCTTTGTTCCTGGATTCAGATACTTTACTGACTTGATCATTCATATTTTGCATCATTTTGTTTAGCCCAACTAGTCTGTTTTTTTACTAGTGTCTTCTGCAAACTCATTGATTATTCTATTTATTAGGTCTTTTATATATTTAGTTAGATATTGTTGATCTGTTTTTAATCTCATATTTCATCACTGCAAATAATTCAGCTGTGTGGCTTTTGATTTCTGACTCTGTGATGTGTCAGGGATCAACTTTAAGTGTTGCATTTCATCGTTGTTGTTGCTGCTGCCGCTGCTGCTGGTGTGCGTTGAGTTTTGCAGGTGCTTGTAGTGGAGCGACTTTCCTGAGAATATGAAGACTTTTTAGTAAGTGTTTGCTTTTCAGTGATTTATCTCTGCCGTGACTAACTATATGCATTTACCTTTGTACCAAGATTCCACTACTAATTTGAGAGGAAGATGCAGTATAATTGGTTCAGTGCTCATCTCTCCAGGAATGGGCTGTAGTCTTCTTAAGGGCACATGGCGATCTTGCTAACAGCATACAGGGAAAATCATTCATAGTAGCAACTATACCATCCTGGTGAGGGCAATTAAATCAGTAAGAATAATAGCTGCAATTGCAAAATATATAATACACACCCTGAAATCAATTATGTACCACAATTACCCATCGAAAAGAAATCTGTAATTGTGGTATAAAGATTGAGAGAGACCAAGTACTGACATAGAGTAAATATCTATGAAATGTAGCAAGTATCCTCTACTTTTTTAGAGAAGAGAATTCAATAATGAGAGCAGAGAGTTTAACTCTGTAAATAAACAAGACTAAAGCTTAATGATTATACTAGTAAAGGTAGAGGGCAGAGGGAATGGAAAAAAGTATTTGAAAACTTAAGTAATGGAAGATATGAAGAAAAAATAAAGGATTATATAAAGTAGTAAAATTAAATTATTAAAATTAATAAGGGTAATAGAAAAAAACAAACAAGAAAAGAAATACAAAAAATAAAACAGAAAAAAAGGAAAATGTAGGAAGAATGTAGTCAAGAACAATTAAATGGAAAAAAGAATAAAAACAGGAAAAATTTTTTAAAATGAAGAAAAGGAAAATAAAATCAAATTAATCTCCTGCAAAAATTCTGTATTTATTGGTAAGTGATTTATTTCTGAAAAAGTCTTTTTTAGTGTTTCACTGTCACACAGTTCCTGAGACAATCTCTTTATTAACCCTTATCTTATTTTAGAGATATTACTGGTCTGCTTTTGAAGGTATACATGAAAGGTCTTATATGTATAAATTGAAAAAAACAGGCCCCTAGTCATACACTTCTCTGTTGTACTGATTGTGTGACTTTTGTCTGAAAAATAAAAACTGGTTGAAATGAATTCTTTCTTACTCTGCTCTGGATGGCTTTAATGTTTGCCTCAACCTAGTAACCTGAAGCTTGTATTTGTGAGCAGGATATTAGGATTTAGTGAATTATAGTTTGTCAACTTTGTTTTGGGTGATAGAAAAGAACAAAAAGATCACTTGGCCCATCGCATTTCCCACAAAAAATCCTTTGAAGTTTAACTTTTCATACAATTTCCTGAAAAGAAACCTGAGTGCCCTCAGATCATTTTCTTCCCTTAAAGGTTACTATTCTTTCTTCTCCTCCCCTCAAACTCAAATTTAACCACCATCACCAGAACTGGAATCAACCTGTCCATAGTAGGTGCTTGCTAAATTAGTTCACAGTGTTTTCTTGTTTGATCCCATTTGTCACAACATTACATTTCCATACTTTAAACAATTTACATCTGTTACTGTTGGAGAGTACATTTTAATAGATCAAAAGTGCTAATATATGTTGATTACTATACATATGGACGTGTAAATGTAGCATCAGTCATTTGGGAAACTGAACACATGTGGAAAGAGTCAAAACTGTTAATCTCTTTTAATTTGGCAACACCATCTAGTGACCTTGTCTCAAACACTTGATTTTATGGATTGGGTCTCTCCAATGTCTCACGCAGAACAAGCTTCTGCTAACCTTTTGTGTAGCCTCACAAGTGAGCTAACTCATTTCTGACCATAGTCACTCTAGATAAACATGAATAAGGACATTTTACTTACACTCATTCATCAGTTCAATAACATGGTGTTTGTGCAAAGTCACATTATAGACAGAACTATGGTAATATTTTAATAACATTGCTAACACCAGTTTTAATGTTTAAGTAAAAGGTAATCTGTAAGTAAATACACAGGGCCTATTTTTCTTTCTAAATTTATAATATAAATATATTCAAAATTTATACTTCCATTTCAATGTAACACTTCGCAGTTTTTAATTGTAACACTCTTGTCTACATCACAAAACATTAGCAAAAGCATTGTTTTTATTATTTTCAAGAATCACTTAATAATCATTATTTTCTAGGGGTGGCTATTTATTAATAGATGGTTCTTTCTGATATTGCTTAAAGTCTTACAGTGAATGGGTAACACTCTATAGAAATCATTTGTAACCTAAACACCCTTTCATAGTGTTAGAGTTAACAACTTACACTGAATTGTTATGGTTATATAAAAGTGTCCTGGATGTCATCATAAAGACTTTTTAAATTCAAATTTGAGTATATATATATATATATATATATATAGAGAGAGAGAGAGAGAGAGAGAGAGAGAGAGAGAGACAGACAGAGACAGAGAGAGACAGAGAGAGAGACAGAGAGAGACAGAGAGAGAGAGAGACAGAGAGATAATCTCAAAAACAATTATTTCATACTTAGAATGTAAGCTTTTGTAATACATTTACAATTCTGTTTACTCTAAATACATCATTGGATTCTTGATAATCATTAGAAACACTGGGAGATGTGGTGAACTAGTGATGCTAATCAAACAGGAAAAAAAATCAGTTAAATTTCCAAACTAAAACAAGTGCAAACTTAAGTTAACATCACTTTCCTTTTTACGAACATAATTCCATTTGAAAAAATTCAAGTATCATTAAAGTCTCAGATGGCTAACACAAATACTAAGTTCAGAGGCATCAACATAAACTCTAAACACTGAGAAAATCTCACTAGGATTTCAGGTCAGTATTTACTATCTATGGTGATGTCTATGTTGCTAAAATAACAAGATATCAATTTAGAAAGATTAAAAATCCATATGGTGAAAAGATAATCTTTTATCCAGAATAGCTAAATTCGAAAAACATATTTTCTTACATTAAGAAGGATCTCAGATTCCTCTAGTATTAGCACATGGTAAAACAGGTATTTTCTTAAAATTTCATCAAAAATAAATAAAAAACCCAGTAATTACTACAGGCTGGATTCTGTCAATGACTTTTACTTATCTTGCCATAAGCATCAGCTTCTTTGGAAAATAGGACCAATGATTTTCTTATTCACGTCAGTGTGTTGAAAGCATCAAAAAGGAATTCCCTATTCAAATGCTACACAAAAAGTACTGTCTTACTATTTTTCTTGCCATAATATTTGCTAGAATATTTTATGTGACAAATTTTACATGTTCTTCAGGTATATGTAACTTCTCAACCCCTTAGGCTGGTTATTTGCATATAGGAAATCATCCTGTTCTGTAATAGACGGCACAATAGGTCCATCTCTCATAGTATTGTGAAAAAATTTTCAGGATAGTTAAATACATGATATAAAATGACAATTTCCATCAAAGAGAATCTTCCTGAAAATCATATTAAGATCAAATGAAGGAAAAAAGACTCAAAAACCAAATCTCACAAAAGAGAAAGTAGCATGAAGTTCCCCATGCTAGGGAAAATTGTTGTTTGTATGTTTCTTGCCTTAAACATGCAGTCTTAAGATAGTTTATGTAGCATTTCCAAACGTCTCTCCTTCATACAGAAAGACATAAGAAGTGGTTTTTCATACTGTGGCATTTCTTTCCGCCTTCATGGTATTGTTTAAAGAAGATCAGATCAATCACAGGTACATTGGATATTTTCCAAAGCAGTCTAAACGTTTCCCTGGTAGTTTTATCTAACAAATTACTTCATTTTTTTCAGAGACTGGAGAACTAGTTAGAAGCTTACATAAAAAGACCTGTTTAGAAGCTCTGCCATATGCTTCCTCATGTCAGCAGGCTTGTACTGCCAAATTATTCCATCATTTGTGATGATGTGGTTGATTCTATGGTTAGGATGGTGGCAGAAAAATATCTCTGTTAAAGTGTATGAGTTTCCTTTTCTATTTGCACATAACTTTGGCACTGTTAGAGTACAGTCCAGTAGTTTTCAGTCCAGTAGTTTTTTTACCCCTTTGTAAGTCTTTCAGAAATAATTATTTCACTGGGGCTACAAGGGCTAACTTTGTGGTACACTCATTCATACTTCCATACTACCTAATTGCCAAACAATTGCTACCTCTTGACATCCACAAGTGAACATCCTGTGGGCTCATGCATGTTCATTAATGTGTATGCTAAAATTGATTGCTCATCCTTTGTGATAACTAGAATGTCCCACATTTTTTCAGTAGAGTGTAGAGGGGGTGAGAGACAGAGAGAAAACCAATGAGCCTGGGGCCCTGACCATGCACAAGAAGAATCCCAATGCACAGGGAAACCTTGGAAGTTCACTCCAAAGGTGGTAAGACCACGGCCTGTATCTAAAATCACCCTAAGATGCACAAGAGGTACCCGTGGGCCTAACTGGGCCACGCCCAGGGAACTTCAAGCAGCAAGCAGGGACCACAATCCAGTCCCAGTCTTGATTCCAGTGCAAGGCGAAGGTTAGAACTTCTCTCCCCAGGCATCAACATCATGCCCTGCATCTGAAATCACCAGAGGACACACGGAGTCCTCCTGGGCCCAAGTTGCCCACACCCAGCAAGCTCCAAGTGGCAAGCAGTTGCCAGCAGTCTGCCCTGGGATCAAAAAGTGGCCAGGTGATTCCCAGTGCACTGAAGAAGCTTTGAAACATCTCTCAAAACTCAGAAATAGGAGCAATTCCAGCCAGCACTGAGGAATGCCACGCTGCCTTGGGACCTTTGCCTGCGCAACTGTGCACTTCCTGTGTGACTCCCACTGGCCCCTGGGAACACGTGCTGCCCTTGGACTTTGGCCCAAACAGCAGCACACTTCCTGTGTGACTCTAGCTGTCACTGAGGAACGCCAAGCTACCCTGGGACTGTGGCACACGCCCAGCAGACGCCTGGGCCAGGACATCTGCTAGCCACTTTGGGACACACCTTACCTCCTGGACCTAATACTACAAATGATCTTCAGCTCCCACCCTATTTCCCAGAACCTTGGAGTAGAGTGGATTAACTGTGCTAAATTGAAGGGATATTCAGGGACTGCCTCACCAAAACAGAAGATCTCAGCTGGCTCCAATCAGTGTGGTGAGTATGCCCCTAAAATAGAGGTGTACAGTGGCTAAATAGAGCCAGTAGTAACAATCCTTCCAACTCACAGTAAGACCTTGGTGAGTCTGACAACAGTGAGGGTGACCCCTTCTTACACACAGAAAACATCAGGCAGAGTGAGGAGTGTGTTAAGAAGAACTCTCTCAACTTGAAGAAAATCAAAAGGGCTTATGAGACACACAGGCAAAAAATAGAGCCATAATAGGGCCTCAGCCAACACAAACTCTATAGAGAGGGAGATTTGATGACCTGAGATAACCTGAAGATAAAGTACTAGCAGGAACTAAAAGTTGGCCTACATCAATATTACTAGGCTTGTCAGCCCACGAAGAATATAGGACTCACCCAACAGGACCTGCATCAGGAAGTCGGGTGACTGGCTCACCTATTCATTGTGCGACCCAGCAATTGTGCAAACATAAACCTTACAGTAGGACCCCCAGATACACACTACAAGCAGTTGACACTAGTGGGATGGAAGGATCAAATATTAATTGAAAGGGGAAAATGGAAAAATGAAAAAGCAAAATGCAAACTCAAACATTTAGTCCATCAGGAGCAAGCACAGGAGATACTGAAATAGAGAACTCCAAAAGTAACACACCGGAAATCTCTGAAAAGATAGTGAGTGAAAAAAAAAAAAAAAAAAACTCAATGAGGCTATAGAAGAAATCAAATTAGCAGTACTATCCCATGTAAAGATAGAAAAAACAACCTTAGTAAAGGAGTTGCTGAGCACAGCTAAAGAAGTAATACAGAAAAAAGTACAGGAACATGGGAAACTGACTGAAACCTTGAATGAACAATATAGAAAACAAGCAGAACTCATGAAGCAAACTGAAGGAGACATCCAAAAAAACCAAAAAATTCTATTCAAAGCACACAAAACTGTTTAAATGAAGCTGAGGATAGGATTTTGGACCTTGAAGACAGGATCACAATTAGTGACCATGAAAGGATAGAACTTTTAAAAAGAACAAAGCAGCATGAAATGACAATCCAGAATCTTCAAGATGATGCAAAGAGCAACAATATTAGAGTAGTAGGCCTCAGTGAAGATGGAGGAGTCAAAGCAAATGATGTAGCTAAATTATTCACAGAAGTAATAACAGAAAACTTCCCAAACATGGGGAAAAGCCTGATATGCAGATAAGTTAGGCATATAGAATGCCAAACACACACAACCAACATAAATCTACACCCAGACACATAATAATTAGGATCTCAAACATCCAGCATAAAAACAGAATACTAAAAGCTCTAAGAGAAAAGACACAACTTACATATCAAGGAAAAGCTATTAGAATCACAGAAGACTTTTCAACCCAAACCTTCAAGTCAAGACAAGCTTGGCTTCACCCGCAGGGAACCTCCCAGAGACCGGCATCTCGGCCTGACTGTTTGGGACCCATAGGCCCGCCCTTCACCTACAGAGAACCTCCTGGAGACTGGCAGCTAGGCCTGGTATGTTTGGGACTGAGAACTTGGCAGAGACAGGTATCTCGGCCTGGGCTGTTTGGTACTGGGAACTTCTTGGAGACCAGCATCTCAGCCTGTGCTGGTTGGGACTGGGAACTTTGCGGAGACTGGCATCTCGGCCTGGCTGTTGGAGACTGGTAGGCTCACCCTTTACCTGCAGGGAGCATTGTCGTGACCAGAAGCTCAGCCTGTGCTGTTTGGGTCTGGTAGGACAACCTTTCACCCATAAGGAACCTTGCAGAAACCGGCATCTTGGCCTGGTCTGTTTGGGACTGGGAACGTTGCGGAGACTGGCAGCTTGGCCTGGGCTGTTTGGGACTTGGAACATTGCACAGACCAGTGGCAGAGGGCCTGAGGTGCCTGGGATTGCTGCTGCTGGGCACCCCTCTTCTCCAGGAACATCCAGGAAGCCTGCCACAGGACTGAGCTGCCTGGGACCACATCTGCTGGACATGCCCTTCCACTGGGAACATTGGACTACACTGGACTACCATTCTGGCTGGATGAGAGGTTCAGGAACCCCTCACCCAAACAGAAGACCTCATCAGGCTGCAGTCAGTGTGGCATGGTAGGAGGAATTCAGGAGATGGGATCCCCTCTTCATTGTGGTACCCAGCAATTTGACAAACATCAACCACACAGTAGAACCCTGAAACACACACTGCAGAAAGTTGTGTCTGTTGGAATAGAAAGATCAGAAATTCACCCAAAAGATGAAAATGACTAAACAAAAAGGCAACATGGAATCCTGAACATCTAGTCCATCAGGGGCAAGTGCAAGCGGTAATAAAATAGAGGACCCCAAAATTCATACACCAGAAATCTCTGAAAAGATAAAAAATGAAGTAACGAAACAAACCCATGAAGCTATGGAGGAAATCAAATTAGAAATAATGTCATATGTAAAGACAAAAATAACAACTTTAGTAAATGAGCTACTCAACAGAGTTAGAGAAGAAATAGATAAGAAATTACAGGAGCATGGGAAATTGATTGAAACTTTGAATGAACAATGCAGAAGTGAAGCAGAATCTATGAAAAAATTGAAAGAGATATGCAAGAAACAAAAAATTGCATTGAAAGCCTACAAAGCCATTTTAATGAAGCTGAGGATAGAATTTTGAACCTTGAGAACAGGATTGGAGATAGCTATCTTGAAAGGGTAGAACTTATAAAAACAACAAAGCAGCATGAAATGACAATCTAACAGTTACAAGATGATGCCAGGAGAAACAATGTTAGAGTAATAGGCATTAGTGAGGAGGTAGGAGACAATGCAAAGGATATAGCTAAGCTATTCACAGAAATAATGGCAGAAAATTTCCCAAACATGGGGGAAAAATCAGATCTACAAATAAGTAAGTCATATAGAATGCCATATAGTCATAACCAACATAAACCTACACCCAGACATATAATTGTTAAGATCTCAGACATAAAGCATAAAAACAGAATACTAAAAGCTGTTAGAGAAAAGACACTACTCACCTATCAAGGAAAGCCTATTAGAATCACAGCAGACTTCTCAGCACAAACCTTCAGGTTAAGATGAGCTTGGAGTGAAGTATTTCAAGCCCTAAAAGAAAACAACTTTCAACCCAGACTGACATACCCAGCATAACTGTCTTTCAAATTTAATGGAGAAACAAGATACCTCCATGACAAAGAACAACTAAAGAAATTCATATCCACCAAAGCAAACTTAGAAAGAGTGCTGAAGGACATCCTAGATAGAGATAAAAATGACCACAATCTCCAGAGCAACAACAGAAAGAAATCACCAGGCTGGACAAGAAAGTAAACAAGGGAGAAAGGAAGGAAACTAGCAACAGTAACACAACACGGTAAAGTCAAGCCAATACATATCAGTGATATCTATAAATGTAAATGGGCTCAATTCACATATCAAAAGAAGCAGGTTGACGGAATAGATCAAGAAACAGGATCCCACAATATGCTGTACACAAGAAATGAATCTGAGTCAAAAAGAAACTCATAGATTAAAAATCAATGATTAGAAAACAGAATTCCATGCAACTCCCAGAAAAAAGCAGGGGTAACTATTCTATTGGCAGACAATCTGAACTCCAAACCGAAAATGATTAAAAGAGACAAAGAAGATCACTACATACTTGTAAGTGGAAAAATACAAGAGAAAGAACTAACAGTTATAAATATGTATGCACCAAATAAAGGAGCATCCAACTATATAAGACAAATACTAATGAACATGAAAAACCAAATACAAAAGAACACAATTGTAATAGGAGACCTTAACACCCCACTGTCTCAAAGAGAGCAACTAGACAAAAAGTCAGCAAAGAAATAACAGAACTGAATCACACCTGTGAATGAATGGACTTAGTAGATATCTACAGAGTATTTCACCCAATCACATCCAAGTATACATTCTTCTCAGCTGCACATGGGACATTCTCTAAAATAGACTCTAAATTAACACATAAAGCATTCTTAAGTAAATGCAAAGGGAGTGAAATCCTCCCATGCATAATCTCTGATCACAGTGCACTAAAATTGGAACTCAATGGCAAAAAAAATGCAAAACCTGCATAAATACATGGAAATTAAATAACAACCTTCTGAACAACCAGTGGGTTACAGATGAAATTAAAGAAGAAATAAAAGTATACTTACATATAATGAAAATTCAGACATAACATACTGTAACCTATGGGACACAATGAAAGCAGCTGTAAGAGGAAAATATAGAGCAATAAATAGCCACATCAAGAAAACAGAATGAGAACAAATAAACTATCTAATGTTTCATATCAAGCCTCTAGAAAAAGAAGAGCAAGTTAAATCCAAAGCTCATAGAAGAGAGGAAATTGTAAAGATTTGAACAGAAATCAGTACAATTGAAACTAAAAAAAAAAATACAAAGAATTAATGAATTAAAAAGTTAATCTTTTGAGAGAATAAACAAAGTTGACAAACCTCTAGCTAACCTTATAAAGAAAAAGAAAGAAAGAACCCAAATTCATGCAATAAGGACCAAAAGGGAGAAATTACTACATATCCCATGGAAATTCAAAAGATCATAAACACCTACTTTGAAAATCTCTACTCACATAGAGAAGAAAACACAGAGGAAATGGACAGATTTCTACAAATATATGAACTACCAAAGCTCAACCAAGAAGATATAGCAATTTTGAATGACCCAATATCAGCTATTGAAATTGAAAATGTAATAAAAACCTTACCAACAAAGAAAAGCCCAGGTCCTGATGGATTCACAGCTGAATTCTACAAGAAATTTAGAGAAGACTTGATGTCAATACTCTGATACCAAAATCAGACAAAGACCCAACCAAAAAGAGAACTATAGGCAAATCTCACTAATGAACATGAATGCAAAGATTCTCAAGATTCTATTTGCTAAAATACTAGCAAATAGAATGTACCAAATCATCAAGAAGATTATACATCATGACCAAGTGGGGTTCATTCCAAGAATGCAGGGATGGTTTAACATACGCAAATCAATAAATGTAATACAGCACATCAACAGAGCCAAAAACAAAAACCACATGGTCATTTCAATAGATGCAGAAAAAGCTTTTGATAAGATCCAACACTTGTTCATGATAAAAAAAAAAACCCTTCAGAAACTCGGAATACACAGTGTCTAGCTAAACCTTATATAGGCCATGTATGACAAACCAACAGTCAATATTATACTAAATGGACAAAAACTGAAAGCTTTCACTTTAAAAATCAGGAACAAGACAAGGATGTCCGCTACTCCTATTCAATATATTTCAGGAAACACTAGCCAGGGCAATAAGACAAGAGAAGGAAATAAAAGGAATAAAGATAGGAAAGGAAGAAGTTAAATTATCACTATTTGCAGATGACATGATACTCTATATAGAAGTTCCAAACAATTCCATTAAAAGACTACTAGAGGTAATAAACAAATTAAGCAGGGTAGCTGAATACAAAGTCAATGCTCAAAAATCAATAGCATTCCTGTACACAAACATGAACCTCACTGAGAGAGAAAGTATGGAAATATCGCCCTTCACAATAACATCTTAAAAAATGAAGTACTTAGGAATCAACCTAACTAAAAATGTAAAAGACCTATATACTGAAAATCATACTATGCTAAAATAAGAGATTGAAGAGGATATTAGAAAATGGAAAGATGTTCCATGCTCTTGCCTAGGAAGAACCAACATTGTGAAAATGGCCATACTCCCAAAACTGTTTTACAGATTTAACGCAATCCCAATTGAAATACCATTGACATACCTCACAGATCTAGAGAAAACACACCTAAAATTCATTTGGAACCATAAGAAACCTAGAATAGCAAAGGCAATTCAGGGCAATAAAGGCAAGGCAGGAGGCATCTCAATTCCTGACTTGAAACTGTATTACAAAGCCACAGTGATAAAATCAACATGATATTGTCAAGAAATAGACTTGAGAATCCATGGAACAGATTAGAAGATGCAAGCACAACTACAAAGGCATTCAGCCACCTGATATTTGACAAAGAGGATAAACATGTTCAATGGAAGAAAGACAGACTCTTTAATAAACAGTGTTGGAAAAATTCGCTCTCCATATGCCAAAGACTGAAATTAGATCCATGCCTATTGCCATGCATAAAACTAAAGTCTAAATGAATCAAAGACCTAAACGTTACTGGAAAACACAGTGGGTAGAAGTCTTGGAGACATAGGGGTAGGCAGAGAATTCATGAACAAAACTCAAACTGCACAGGAAACACTTCAAATAATCCACAACTCTGATCTCATATTATTGAAAAGTTTCTGCACTTCAAAAAAATCACCAACAGAGTGAAAAGAAAACCCACATAATGTGAAAGAATTTTAGCCAACAAACCCTCAGACAAAGGACATATCCAGAACATATAAAGAATTGAGAAAAATCCAGCCCCCCAAATTCAAAGACCCTCTCCAAAAATGAGCATCTGAGATAAACACAGTTCTCAAATGAAGACATACAAATGGCAAATAAATACATGAATAAATGTTCACCATTCCTGGTCATTTGAGATATGCAAGTTAAAACAATATTGAGATTTCATCTCACTCTGGAAAGTGTAGCTGCCATCAAGAAATCACCTGATAACAAATGCTGGCGAGGCTGTGGGGAAAAAGGAACACTGCTCCACTGTTGGTGGAGTGTAGACTGCGGCAACCAAAATGGAAATCAGTATAGAGAACTCTCAGAAGACTAGGATTGGAAGTTCCATTCAATCCAGCTATTGCCCTCCTGGGTATTTTCCCACAAAAACTGAAAAGGTCAAATCACAGTGATACATGTGCACCCATGTTCATAGTAGCACAATTTTTAATATCTAAATGTTGGAAACAACCAAGATGCCCATCAACCACAGAGTGGATGAAAATGTTGTGGTATTTTTATATAATGGAATATTACTCAGTGATAAAAAACGATGATCTTGAGGCCTTCATAGGCAAATGGAGACAACTTGAGGCTATCCTCATTAGTGAAATAAGTAAGAATCATATTTATAAATATCACTTTATGTCTATAGTATAAAAAGTAATAAGAAATGTAGAGTAACAAAACTCTAAATTTGTAATTGCTATTGTAAAAGAGAGAGGAAAAGAAAGTCCTCTAAAGTATATAACTGCCTGTGTGTTTAAATGTGTAGAATTGATAACCATATGACTAAGTTTTTGTTGAATACTTGAACAGAACTGTTTGCAGTCTCACTGTTTAAATGTCCACTTTGTATTCTTTACTTTTGTAACTTGAACAACTATTTCTAAGAGGACAGTATTTAATTTATCAACTAGTGATTTCTTACTGTTTATTTTTTTGAAATTATGTATTATTTCTACCCTTTTCCAGTTTTTTTAAATAAAATTTTAAAAATAGAAAAGTAATGAAAAAAGAATAATTCAAGTGAAGGCCATACATTGTTAATATCATCATTCCTTAACTTACCTACGTTAAAAATGACAATAATAGTAAAATTTACCCAGAAGAGTACAGGAAATTCACTATTTTAGCTACAAATTTACAGTAAATTAAAAACAAGGTCACTGAAAATGAGTAAAAATGTTTGATCTAACATCTCAGTAAGACAGAATCAAATGCACATGCTTCAATGAGTGACACTTACTAGGCATCTAGGTTTTGAAAAACCTCATGTTTACTGATACATATTTACTAATACAAATTAAGAAAATTAAATACAGCTATATAACTTGCTTTCTTGACTCTGAAAATTATGTTCTTTGTGTACCACACGTTTGTAAAAAGCAGACTTTGAGATTAAATTTTAGAGAAATGTTTACTCAAAAGGTGAAAATGCGTCTTTATAAAAGTTGAAGGACATTTCAGAATATGTAATGTAGGCCACAGGGTACGTAGTATTTTGTTGGGTTTTTAAATCAATTCACTACTATACAAACTTGGGCTGAAGAGAGGAATTATATTTTTTTATCAACAAAAACACCTTATTCAATCATGCCAAACTTAAACATAGAAAACCATAAAATTACTCACTTGGTATCATTCTTAAAATAAAAAAAAATTCTTCCAAATAGTTATGCCTACAGGCTTTAAGCATGTATTTTTATGGATATGATGAAAATCTAGTCATGTGGTTTACTACAATGCCTCCTATATAATACAGGCAAAAATGCAAAATTAACAATTTTGCTTAGATATCCGCTTAGTCATCAGAGAAATAAAGCCATTTAAGTATCACACTACATTGCTGTAAATCATGCTTTACATTCAAAAAGTTATAGACAGCATTGAGCTCTTAATATTTAATGGCTGTGGATCATGTTGCAGCCAGGAACTTTGAGATGTGACATTTGTCCCCTGAGATGTGTGATCTCCTAGGAATACACCACAGTACTTGCATGATTCATCGCTCTGAAATGCTTTGTAAATTCCTAAAATCATTTAATATCTGTAGTATCAGGAAAGAAGAATAGAACTTACTTTAACTCTAAACATGAGAGCATTTGTTTTTTATATTCATGTAATGAAGAGGTGAGTCCCTGAACTAATAAATAAGAAAATTAAATAGATTTAAAATGTTTGTACAATTATAGTTTGTGATTTAGAAGGTTTTTCTTTCTCTAAAACTCCAAATAAATTTTCACTGTCTAGTGATGTTAACATACTATACTATAAAATCATGATTTTAAATATTTATCTCTAGTATTTAAAAATTGATGCTTATTAATATTAATTATATAAATGCATATTATTTTGTGATATTAATAAAATTAACAATTACATAATGGATTTTAAAATACAGGTTTACCTTCCAAAAATTGTAATTCAATATTCTTTATATTATTTATTACTTAATTTGTAAGAAGAAAGATATAGAACAGGCATATGGGTATATTTTGTGGAAGAAAATGACTATCAGGAGAGTTCATCTTAGTCACTTTACACAGAAACTATGATTGACTATAAATCTCAGAATTCAGATGTGTAGAAAAAACAAAGTAATGGAAAATAATATATTCCTTGACCTTTATATTTTTCTTATAGTCTTAAGTAATATTGATTTAAAAACCAACAGCAAATGAAACTCAAAAATTGCATATAAAACCAGACAGCAGAACTTCACGAAGCTTGAAAATCTTTATGAGACTGGCTGGATTTTCAAAGCACACATTTCTAAATATAACTTTTGACCCCCGTCTGGAGATGTAGCTCAGTGGAGGAGTCCTAACCCAGCATGCATAAAGTCTTAGATTGATGGTACAGCAAAAGCAAACAAAAGAAGAACAGGAGGAGGTAGGAGAAGGAAGAAAAGAAGGAGGAGAAGAAGGAGGAGGAGAACATAGAGGAGCAGGAGGAGAAAATGATCTGGACACCATAACTTTACCCTGTATTCAAATCCTTATGTGGAATCTCCTCTTCTTCTATCCTACCAATGGCAAAGTTATTATTTCTTGATGTTTACATTTGTAAATCTCAAGTTATAATATCACTAAAGAAGTTAGACTCACATATATTAAATATGCAACAAATTGCCAACATTTAAAAATAGGCTGGTTCCCTTTATGTGTGAATCTAAGTACATATTTTTAATTCCAAATATCTTGAATCTATATATGTTCACAGAGACATGCAATATAAGAAATACTAGTCTGTTTTATACTCTTTTAGTTTTGTTAGTTATGAAAAGTGTGAATTATTCTTGGTCAATTTTTATGACTATTAATTTAAGTTAAAGCAAAAATACATTTTAAAGGAACATTATTATTGTGTAAAATTTGACACTTTGCCAAATGCTTGCACAAAGCTCATTTAATTCAAACAGTACAGACTTTAGCTTTAATTCAATGTTGTTGAATGACTGAATGAAGATCACAGCTGACAATTAAATTGCAGAGTCACTTATGACCAAGAATTATCACTGATTCTCATATTCCACCTTGCCATATGTGTAGGCCTGGCTTGTTACAGGTAAGGGTGGTCCTTTTATCTTCTTATTCATCAATATTTCTTCTTTTTGTCATAGGAACCACAAATGTGTGTATTCAGAAGCTAGGAAAGTAAATAAGTTCTTTTAGTGTAAAAATATTAAATGTAAAAATACTCATTCTAATAAAATTTACAGCAGAAGTAACATTAAAACTGAAGATAAAGAGCAGTCATAGTAAATAAAACAGGAATAACAAAAATAAATGATGATTTTCAAATAACATAACCTTATGAAAGTAAGAAATGATTTACAAGTTAAAAAAGAAACAACAAAAAAAAGCAGACTCCAAGTCAGTCCTGACTTACAAACATAGAAAGAGAAGGTACAATACTGTGGTTTAAAAAAAAAAAAAGCATTTTTGATTTAAGGATTTGAGCAAAGGAGAAAAGATAGGAATAATGGCAAGAATTACTTAAATGAGAATGCTCTTACTTATTTACTCTCTCATTCATCCACTTCAGTAAAGCGGCTCCAGGCTCCAGTTACCTGCGTGCAGCAACCCGCAGGTGGAGGCCCACCAGGACAGGCCAATGCGGGTGCACAAGCTTGTGGTCCACCTGGCTTTCGGTGATGGTGTTAGTGAAATATTGAGCCATCCAATAAGGTTCAAAAGTGAACATTTGACTGACTTACCAAATAAACTTCAAAATAAGTGAAATTCTAGGTTTATGTAAAGCTGAAATTTATGTATGATTCTCTAAGGGCTATGGATTTAGCTCAGTGACATAAGCACCTGCTTGGCAAGTGCAAAGTCATAAATTTGATCCCCAGTAGTGAAAAAAAAATAGTCGGTGTATTATTCTCTATAGACATAAATGGTTAATATTTGTCTTGGTATTTCTAAATGTACTGAAATACTTTTCATCTGTCTTCCAAAGTCAAAGACTTGGATAAGCATGTATTTTATGGTTTTAAGCATCTCAATCAAAATACAAGGATTAAGACTGCCTACGCACATATCCAAGAGTGAATACAGACTGCACAGCAGGTCATGGAGTCAGTTAGATAATAATTGTGGGTCCCAAGTCTTTCATACTTTAATGTGAAACTTTTTTTAAAAATAAATGCTTATATTGCAAAATATGATACTCATTTTGCAAGACGAGTACATACATATAACCCCTTTTGAATACTGCATACAGTATGTAGAGCCAGAATATGTTGGGAAGCATTTGCAGAAGATTCTCTCTTTTGGGGGGCCAGAGGTTTAGCTCAGCAGCACAAGTGCCTCCCTGGCAAGTGCAAGGTTGTGAGTTTGATCTCGAGACCAAAACAAAACAAAATAAGCTCTGCCTCTTTTGCCAGGGATTTAGCTCAGCGGTGTAAGCAACTGCCTGGCAAGCACAAGGTTGAGTTTGATCGCTGGTACCAAAAAAACAAAAACAAAACAAAAAATGCCCCTTTTTGTATATTCAATAATATAAGCTACTAACAATTTGGATTACACTTTAACAATTTAGATTTACATTTTTAAAAAGGAAATATTATTCAAATATATGAAACCAAATAAAAGTTATTTAAAAATCTGAAATTCAGAGCAGTTGCTCTGGTGAGTACAATCTCTCTTTGCTCCATTTCCAGATGTAGCAAGAGTAAGGTTCAGTGTGAGCGCTAAAGTCAAATAACCAGGATTTACACTCTACACACACTGTTGGTAGCTACTGACTTCGGGTAAGGTTTGGTCTCGATTTCCTCATCTGTGACACAGAGATTATAATGAGATCACCAATATAAATTTACTCTTAGTACTGCAGGAGCTAATAAATGACAAAAGTTTAAACTAGTGCCCAGTACAAAGTAAGTGCTCAATATCTTTAACTCCGTTTAAACATTATTCCTCCAAATTGTTTTACATTCTTACTGTTCACGCTGCTTAGATTCCTGTATCTGAAGTCTACATATTTAGACACCCAAAACAGAGGAAACATCTGTTAATTTCTTTTCATTTTCCTGAGTCTACCAATGACAGTTCCTGTTGCTTAAGGTCATTCAGAGTCAAAGGATATCTCACTGAGGAGACACTTAAATTCTACAATGGTTTACAGATGCTGACTGTTTTCTAAGGTTGAACCTCTGACAGAAGCAAAAGTGAATCAATTACTATCTCAACTTCTGGATTGATACACTGATAGAAAATTCCTGTAGGCCACAGAATAACCTTAATATGACACATCACATAGAAATACAATGGAAAGCCATAATAACAGAGGAGTAAGTTCATATTTACTGTAGAATTTTACACCTGGAAAAATGCCTTTTAGATAGTTTCAGAACAGGAAAAAATCCATCTTTTTCCAGTTTAATGATATGAAGGTGGTAGTAGAATAGAAGAAGTGAATGGGTAAATTAAACACTCAATGGAACAGAACCAAAAATCTTTAGAACAAATCAACTCTCAAATGAAGTATTTTTAAATTTGCTTAGCAATTAGAATGGAGACCAGAGAAATGTGTTTCCTATGCACCTCTCCTTACAAGTGTACCCACAAGATATTCAGGGAAATGTCTCCTGACAAGATAACTTTCTGTGCCTGGGGCTTTTGGAGAAACAAAAAATAAATTGGATAAACATTCTGCTGTGTTCATACATATATACTCTCCTCCATTCATACATATGTACTCTATTTCAGGATAATTTGTAATATTTTAAAATTTTGCATTATAAAAGAACCAAAATGCATTATTTTAAAGATATTTTTCTCTTCAACAGATAAAGGAACTGATTAGGAACTGAATACTGAGTTTGATGACCTTCTGATAATTAGCAGTAAAATTATTGTTCTATACCTGAGGTATATCCAAGAGAACAAAACCAATACAATGGAACAAAGATTTTATCTGTGAGTCTATTCAGCTAAACAGGACAGGAATTTTAGGTACATGGAGAAGATTAATAAAGAAATCAATTTAATCTTTCATCTGTCCATACAAATAGACAACTATAAATCTAGATGTCCTTAATCATGACTCAAAAAAAAGAAAAGTACAGAATTGAAACTTAAAAAAGAATCAAAAGGAAGGAATTATAAATATAGTAATACCAATTATTAATCTCAGGTTACATATTTTTATTTTGTTAAGATTTTTTTCATCTAGGTTAATCCGTTTCAAATATAAGAACAGGACAACAGTCACAAATATGCTGAAAAGGAAGACTAAAAACTAAGAATTAGATCCTTTAAAAATTCAATGTAGTATACTTAGCCATAGTTTTGAATTACACTTTTTCAACTGGAATGATTCCAAAACAAGTGAATTTGACCTGAAAAACTCCTCTCTATAAGAGAGCTGACATCCACATTCACTTGACATCATTTTGATAATGTTAACAAACAACAAATTTCTATCAAAGCAATGCTAGGAAATAAGCAGTAAAACATCTTTAAGGAAATTCTCCCAACATATTAAATGAAGATCTTTCCTTGAGAATATAAAAACCTGGCTTCTGCCTCTAAATTTAGGGAGCTAAGAGCCTGCAGGGGAGTTGGGATTGCCCAAGGTGAGTCCCGGTGCCCCAGGGAGAGTTGGGGACCTATGCTCCTGGTGTTTGAGTTTCTAGGGAGCTACCAGGGATGCTGGACTGAGCCCAGCAGATTCTATGGAGTCAATCCACCATGCCCAGTGGCCTTCTTTCAGTTCAGGAGGCAGAGACCATGCAGGAGGACTCTAGGCCCATTTGGGCTGGCCTGGGGAGAGCTTAAGACCAGCACTGCCAGTGGTTGAGTTCATATCCAGCCCCCTAGCACAGGAGATTGTGCCCTGGGGGTTCTGTGGGCCCCAGTTCACCACACCCAGCTTCTGTCTCTCAATTTAGAGAGCCAAAAGCCTGCAGGGGCACTGAGACTGCTCCAGGAGCTGAGGGTGCAGGAGGTGATTTGCCACACACCCAGAGGAAGCTTTGGAACACCACTCAAACCAAGGAAATAAAGAAAAATGACAAAAGGAAAGACCAAAAAGCAGGCTCAAATCTCCAGCCCATTTCAAGAAAGCCTAGGAGGCATGTACATAGAACAAAATAGAAGCCATACACCTGAAATGACTGAAATGATATCAACTGAAATAAAGAAGTAACTAGGGGAAGCTATGGAGAAATTCAAATCAGAAATAATTGCCCAGATAAAAGAAGAAATGATAAAAGTAGTAAAAGAAATAGTGAACACATCTAGTGAAGACACAGCTAAAAAATTAGAGGAACAAAGCAAACAGAATTCCTGAATGAGCACTATAAGAAACAAACAGAATACATAAAGCAGATTCAAAGAGATATACAGGAAATCAAAAATTCTATTGAAAGCTGTCAAAACTGACTCAACAAAACTGAAGATAGAATTTCAGACCTCAAAGATAAGATAGCAGCTAGTGCACAGGAAAGGAAAGATCTTTTAAAAATAACAAAGAATCAGGAAATAACAATTCAGCAGCTGCAAGATGATGCAAAGAGAATATAAAACACTGACACCTTCAATTCTCCACTAATACCATTTACAATGAAATAGGAAACAATTGTACTGGGTCTGTTTTTCACTTCATTTAACCAATTGTCATTCAGTTGCCAAATATTTAAATCATGCTAGGCACCGTGAGGGCAGAGAAAGTAGAGAGAGAGAGACGGAGTACAGAAGAATGAAGACCATTGTAAAGGATATCTAGCTTGTGAGCATGTAAGGAGGGAACAAATCTCAAAATGATTAGACAAATAATGTTAGGAACACTTTTCACAAGAAAAAGATCAGTAACTAAGAATTTTATTTTTTTGATTAGAAACAAAAAAGGAACCACTATTTCCTCGATTTATTTTCTTTTTGTACAGTATGCAGTGTGTGAAGGGTCTTTACCAGGGGCCACCTCCCTCCTTTTCATAGTATTGCATTTCCCTTCATGTTCTGCCCTTGTAATACCAGCATGCCATTATGGATGCTTCATGACGTTCACTCTTAATGTTCTTTCTACCTTGAATAATCTTTCTCTAGGCTTCTGCACTGCTTCACCTGTTACTTATTTATGTCTCCATTTGCATGCTGTTTTCTAAGAGATACTTTCCAAGGAAACTCTACTGTATAATACTACTCTAACATCAGCAGTTATTGTACACTTACTATCTTATTTATTTTCTGTAACTTCCCTTTGGAGTTATTATCACCACAAAGACAGAAACTTACCTGTCCTGTCATGTAGTAGATGGGAAAATACTATTAAAGGAATGGAAAAGTTGACTTATGATTCACTATGTATGTCTTTTCTACTTATCCAGTCTGCTGCTCAAATTATCCTTTAAATTGATTCCATTTGTTTTGTATATTTCACTTACAAAATTTCTCCCTAATTACTTTTGAAAGACACTCTGTAATCAAACTGTCCTGCTCTTTCATTTCTGTTTGCATTCTCTTTTTCAATAATTATTAGACTTTCAATAATTATTAGACTAATTTTAATTGTATTTTAGATCATTTAAAATCTTCTTCATTTATATGACTGTCCTAAGTCATCCATTTAACAGGTTACTTTAACCTCCTTTGCACCTCTTTTAATGACTATCATTATGAGTTTGGTTTTGCAGGAAACTGACACTCTAGGTCAGGACTGGAGAGCAGCTGGCATGCATTCCACAGCAGGCTGTTTGCACCATTGAAAACTCTAAAAGATTCACCTTCTGTGCTTTAGATTATTACACATTCATGATCATAAGTGGAGGAGGACTTCTGCTACTCTTCACCTGTGATGCCGGGTATTTTATGGTTTCAGATCTTATCATTGGCTCTGCAACTCAAGTCATAAATATGAATCTCACATCATGTGTCGAGTAGAATCCCTGCACATTGTTCATATAGCTGTAGTTTTCCTCTACCCAGAGCACACTGTTAGCAGATGACACCCTTAGCTAGTCACCTTGGTGCCTGATGATTCTCCAACTGAGTCACAGACTCTAAACTCTTTTCAGATTTCCAACTTTATATAATTAATTGCTTTTTAGTTCATCATACTGAATCTGAATCCTGAAATTAATTCCCTGCATAAAGGATGGACACTCAGAACTTTAGTACTTCACTCAACTGAAAGGATGGAGGAAATTTTTGCCTATAGCTTTTATTGACAATGAGTTTCTTTATATACAACACTTGCCTTTCTTTTTAATTTGAAAATGTTCAATTTATATATAAGACAGCCCTTTGTTTGTAATTTAAGAGTGATAATGGAACCAAAGTCTTCCAATTGATTTTGTAAAATGTATTGGGAAAAAAATGATCCCAAAACTATTGGAAGACAAAGCAGAAAGGAATAATCTCTGAGACTGAAAAGAAAGACAGACTCTAACACAAGGCATAATGCTTTCTTTATGGAAAAGCCTCAGGTGGACTCTGAGCTTAGAATAAAATGGCTGGAATGTTTGATTGAAAGTGAGAATTAAAACCTGATAATTAAGAGTGTTGGCACAGAAAATTAGGCCATAGTACAGGCTATGCCATCATAGTTAAGCCCTTACCTCAAAGAGGGAAATTGGCCCCAGAAAAAGGCATAGATTGATCTATCGTTAAATTTTTGAAAACATATACAAATAGCAATAGATTTGCTTAGCTATAAGATTTTATCTATGTATATGCTGCTCATATTTAGCCCCTTCATCTAAGGAGATCTATTGCACAACTGAATCAATGTAAGGGAAGAGGAGACTTAGTCACCACTACTAATGATTAAAGTGGTTTTCAGTCACATATGTGTGAACAACTAAGATCAAGTGGAAGAATTAATACCAATTATTATCCTCAGACATGTGTTTGCATTGATATTTTAGTTTTCAGTATTTTACCAGTGACATCAAATATTAACAAAATGCAAGTAAAATAAAAACAATAGTAATAATTTAAAATATATAGGAAGAATGAATTGGTTGTATATAAATACTATGCCATTTATGCAGGAACAATATACTGCAATTCAAAATGCTTATAGAGTTAATTGATAAAGTATGAAAAGATTTGTGTGCCATTTGAAAGCAATTGTAGGATGTAAAACAAGAGGTGAGAAAAGACATAAATGACAGCAGAAAGTTGCACACAACTGTGCACATCTGGAATTCACAGTCAAGATGTTGATCTCACTTTAGTTGAGTAGATAATCAGCACATTCATCATAATGGAGCAGAAGAATCAGAAAGGGACGTAAACAATTAGAAATGAAAGGACAAAAAGTCACTTGAAAGACAAATTTTTATAGTTCTTATCTGAATTCTTCAATATTTTAATTGAAGAATAACAAAAATCTATCAAAATGAAGTTACTTATAATGTCTTGTTAAATCTGAAGAAAGCAGAAAAGTTAATAAATAACATAAAAATTGGAAGAAGAGCTTACTAATTAAACTTGAATAATATAAATTTCTAGTTACTTATTTACATAATTGTAAAAATTTCTGTCAAGGAAACTAACAACTATGATTTTGAAAACATACAAGTTACATAGACTGATCCAGCATTTGACATTTACTGTGTGTGTGTGTGTGTGTGTGTGTGTGTGTGTGTGTGTGTAAAAATGTTTGTTCATGTATGTATAATTGTGTTTGAGTGTATTCATTCATCCATGCCTGTGCAGTAGTTCAGTAGGCCAGTTAGGTAAACATGTTGAGAATATTGGCCAATCAATATTGAAACAATTGGCCAACATTACCTTGTCTTAGTAGAGAATTATAGAAAAAGAAGATTTTGCTAGTAAAAGGAAATAAAAGAGATCTAAAGACTTGAGATATTCCTAAAATTGTTGAACAGATGATGAGGAGATAAGAGAAGTTGAATATTTAGAGTACATAACAATATTGTGGATGTCATATTATTTTAAATATAGAAGTATTTTTTGGTGAAATAATTGTAAGTTTTCAAAATAGTAAAAAGCTAGAATCAAAAAAAAGATGAAAATTTATGAAAGTCAGATGACCAAGAAAATATATTTTGTGGCTCTAAAGAAGCTGTTATCAATGGAAGAGGGGGAAGTACTGTCACAGAGAACTCAATGTCCTACAAATGACAATAATTCAGTAGTCAAAAGAATATAGCAAAATACAAAATAGAAGATAATATGGTGGGTTAGCAGAAACAACATTTTTATAGAATAATTAAATGTCTCTCAAATGTGAAAATCTTTAAAGTAAAAGATGGCATGGAAATAGGACTTCAATTAAAATATCAGTTATAAATGCTTTTAATTTTTTAAATTTGAGAAGTGTTGTAGAATGGGTTGGAATATGAGTAGTAAAGTTCCATCCCAATTCAGGATTTTATTTGGTAGTTTATCACATGCACAATGTGAGTGGGATATCTGATTGTTTAGGCCAGAGCCCAAGGTTGAGAGAAGCTGTACCATCTTATGCTGCACGACCTGGAAAAGAAGTCTCCTTCTCCTGCCACAGGAGCGAAACGGAGGAAGGGAAAGGGTTTCCAAAGCTCATCAAGGTAAACATCCAGCGGTGAACTATATCACCTCGTGTCAGAGTTCACTATTCAGATGTTGCAATAACATGAGATGAAACTTAAAAATTGAGGAAACAGTAAATATTTCCAATATGAAATAACTAAAATTAAATAGTAAGAAAACCTGTGAGTACGGTAAGATTGCTTTATATTTAGCAACAGAAATATTTAGATGAACATTCTGAAAACAATACTGAAAATATCTGAAAAATATTCACGGACATAAATATTTTTATACATATACAACTAAGAATATAGATTAGTTTTGCCATTTGCTTGTTGATTGTACTTCAAAGTATGGTAATTATTAAATTGTTTCATAAAATGCATATGTTGGTTTGATCAACTACAACAGAACAGAATTATACAAAATGATATAGAGTTTAGTTGTTCACATAGAAAGATGTTGGATTTATCTCTCTGTTTTACTTACTGAAAAAATAATGTTATATTAATTTATTTGTATTGGCCCCAGAAAATCATTTTTATCGGGCATGGTTCAGCAAGCAGCCGTATATTCCGTAACAGTAGTTACAAGAGACATGCTTTTATATTGGATAAGAAGAAAGATAATACAATTGTCAAGAAATATTGATAAAAAAGCATAAAGGTTTGTTCAAGATGTTGACCTTTTGATTTTTGAATCAGACTTAGTGACTGAAAAAAATGAACAAAAATGAGATTTCAGGGCACACAAGAAGTATAATACTCAAGATGAGTAAGGAGAATTGATTGCAAACTGAGTAAAAACAAGAAACAGAGCAAGCCAGTGCAAGAACACGTGGGGCAGAGCCAACTGCAGAGTTTGCTTTTTACTAGTGTGGTTGTAGTGTTGGTTTTAATTTTTGTGTGTTAGTGAAATTTCCTAATGAGTAAGAGGATAACGATATTTTTAAAAGAATCAAAATATTCTATAGTAAGTTGATTTCTCTTTCTAGAATGCCCCATTTTGAAACTTAAGAATTACTCAGAGTGAGGCACTTTCAAATATCTTCTGTATTTATTCCCTAAGGAAATCCTCTTCTTTCACTTACAAAACATTTTTCTGTTTTAAGAGTGTTCATCGCAGTGTCAAACAAGAACTGTTACTACTTCCCAAAGCTAACTAAACAGTTGACCTGGATTTTCATTATATATTTCCACATAACTACACTTTTTAAGATGTAATACAACTTTTGAAGATTTTTTTACAATCTTGCTAATGTGTCTGTGTTACATCTAACTTGTCCTCATGAATTTCTCCTTGAATGCCATTTTAAATCACTTTATCCGATGTCAATAGTTTTATCGCAAAAAGGATGACATTTCAATGGTAAGCTTCTTCCAAAATTAAAGAGTTTTCCTCAGGGGATAAGGTGGCTTTATTTCACATCTTCAAAAAAAAAGAAAAAAAAAAAAAGGAAGGTTGTACAGGAGTAGCAAAAAAAAAAAAATGAATTTTTTTCTGGTAGTATCAGAACACAAGGGACCTGCAAAACAGCATGCATGTGTGAATTCTCCTCTTGATATGCAAGAATCATACCCTTACGGAATCACATTTCACTCAACCTGTATTCTAAAAATTCCATTTAACCAGTTTATTTATCCACTTATTAATGCATTTTTTGAGGTTTTAGGGATTGAACCCAGGAAATTGTTATTTTCAGGCAAGCACTCTATTACTGAAATACATAGTCAGTCCTTCCTGAAAATATTAAGACAGCCTCCAGTTTCCCAGATTGGTCTTCAATCTAAAATACTACAGCCTCAGCCTTCAAAGTATTGTGTATAACACGACACTTTGTGCATGGCACCCAGAAATCAGTTTATCTTATTTTGGACCTCTGTCTTTTATTTATTATCATCATAATAAATACCAAGAATTGTATTACATAGGTATTCAGTGATTAGAGTAATGCATAACTGTTGTATAAGCTTAGCATTGCTGTAGATACTATGGTCTCAGATATTCTACATCTTTCTGGTCCTTGCTTTCAGAGCTAATTAAGGTGAATTGCTTCTTCACAATCAGGTTGATACCATAGCTCTCTGGTTATTAAAGTCTGTTTCCATTGTAAAGACCAAAAAAGACTATTATATATAGAGAAACAATTCACTGGCCCTAGCAAAATAGGTGAAATAATGGATATCCTGTAAATAGATATTCTACAAATTGTCTTCTTCAATTGTTAAATTAAGAGTAGGTAGCCTTAGGATGTGTGTCTCAGATATTGACATATCTCAGCACTACCTTTTGCTATCTTGTAGCATTTTTAATTTTTAAATGGCTCAGATATGTTTTGAATATCTGAATGAAGAAAATAAGTAACATGGCCCAGTAAATTCCTATTATATACTTTTAATTAATTAAATTTTATCTGCTAGAAGTTTATGGTATGAAAAATCAATATAATAGCTACACAGGAACATAAATTGTGCTCAACATCACTAAGCAGTTGACAGTGCAAATTAAAAACACATAACATCAGTGCAGAATGACCAGACAACTTTTATTGAAATAAGTTTCGGTATTGTAAAGAGGGGAGAACCTGTCTACAATGTTGGGATATGTAGATTTCTGCAGTCACTATGGAAGACATCATCAAAATAATTAAAGAAATCATAAATAGAACGACTCTCTGACTCAGCAATCCTTCTTGGTATACACCCAAAGGAAATGAAATCATCACCTCATAAAGATGTTGCCCTCTCATATTGATTTGAGCATTATTCACAGTAGTCAAGACACAGAAAGAGCTGAAGTGTCCACTGGTGGATAAATAGGTACAGAATTTATGAATAGGTACATTACTAATATTTTCAATTGGGTCAAAGTATAAGAAGTTGCAGTTATATAGGCTATTCCTATAGATCCAGTGCACAACATGAGGACTAAAATTAGTAATACTGTAATGTATAATGACATTTTGCAAATATAGATTTTGAGTACTCTTTGTAAGAAGGAAAGAAAGAAAGAAAGAAAGAAAGAAAGAAAGAAAGAAAGAAAGAAAGAAAGAAAAGAAAGAAAGAAAGAAAGGCAACTCAGGCAACTATGTGATTGTGAGTTATGATAATTTCCTTGAATATAGTACCACTTCACCATGAGTGTTGCATATCAAGATATTAAAAGATCATATGTTACATAAACCTTAATATATATTAAAATTTAATAGCTGAAAATTTTTGTCACAAATTCAGATTAGTAGTTATAATGGTATAAATAATGACCACAGAGGTGCACAAAAATAAGACTTGTCACTGACCAAAGCTGCATACAGTCGGTTATTTGCACTGATGTTAGCAATTCATCTGCCTTCATTCTCTTAGTAATATACTAGAGTTACTATTAGTATTTTTGAATGCAAAATGAATATACAGATATTACAAAAATGTGCTTTAAAAATGAAAGCAATAGATTCTGACAGAGTTTCTTATGAAAAATATGTTTTAGTCAATGAACGGGCACAAGTTAACATTAAGCAGAGATATATTCTAGTTTCTTCATTGTAAGTACAATAATAATTTCAATATTACATGTGGTTATAAGAACATTTTATCATTATTTTCATTTATGGAAGGAAATATAAACATTTTTATTCTTGTTTTTCATGAGGATGATTTGTGAAGTCATGCAACATTCAAATTTGCATTTTTGTTTTTGGGGTATTGTTGCATTTATTCTTTCTTTCATTCTTTTTTTTCTTTCTTCCTTTTTTCTTTCTGTCTTCTTTTTTACTTTCTGGCTGGAGCTTATGAGGTAGTGAAGGTTATCCTGGAAATATTGATCAGCCTTTCAAATTCTGAGGCAAATCCTGGCATGATTATCATTTATAATATTCTAGTTATCAGAAACTTTAAGAAGTGTACATTGATTTTACATAAAAGTGTTCTCAAAAGCCTTCTTGAGAAAAATGCACTAGTACTGACTAGTAAGATTCCTGGCCTTGTAGGAGGATGAGGAAGGTCACTTTCTAACAAGTCACGAAATGTACTTACTGTGCCTTAGACACTTAAAGATGCCACTTAAATGTGTAGGCACTAGAGCTGAAGTGCAGATGGAGGTGGTGTGTTATTTGGATTAAAAAGGGTGTGGATTATAGAAGTTTAAACATCCTTATCTGGGATTCCTTATAAAAACTCACAGTGAAAAAAACTTACAAAGACTTACATGGTAAACTCTTACTTTTGCCCATACAAGGAATTTAAACCTTAGTTTGTGATTACAAAATATCTTTTTTTCAGAATATTTTTGATAGAATTAAGGAAGAACCCTAGGAAAAAAAAAGTGTTGCAAATACACATCAATATTTTCCTGGAATATTTCACCTCTAATGTTATACTTATGTAATTTTTCCTAACACTAATTCACTCTGCTTTTTTCTTTTTCTTTCCTTTTTAATTAGTATGTTGTTGTATTTACTGTAGAATTTTAGAAAACATGTTATTAAATTCTTCTTTTCAGAATCTTATTTTTTCTCATCCAATTTCTTTCCAGAAAACTTTAGAGTCTGCTACTAAAGATTTATTTTAAAAATAAATTATTTTATAATAAAATTTATTTTTAAATAAATAAATTTTTAAATATATTTATTTTTAAATAAATTTTTAAATATATTTATTTTTAAAATAAAACAATTGCATTTTATGACAACTGATTGTGAAGAAATAAAAGATTGTAAAGGAGAGAAAACAGGAAGCATTTAAGTTGTTTTGCTGCAATTGTAATGATAATCTCCAAACTGAAAATCTTGTATCAAGATAATAACTTTCAGGTTAATTAAAATATTTTTGAAATTTTAATTTGGATCATATTAGTTAATACAGAGTCAAAAGTCTTACACTGACTATCATGTGGAAGGCACAGTGTTCTTTTCATGCACAGGATGTAGTGCCTTGGTTTTTTATGTTGGTTTTTTTTATGTTTGTTTTTTGTTTTTTTGGATACTAGAAAAGAAGCCAGGACCTTCACAACACACTATGCCTTCAGCCCGTGTGTGTGTGTGTGTGTGTGTGTGTGTGTGTAGATAGACAGATACAGATATATAGATTTTTTTTTTTTGAGACAGTCTTGCTAAATTCCCCAGGCTGGGCTCAAAACTGCCATCTTCTTGCTTCATCTAACCAGAGTGACACCATTCCTGGTAATGCTCATTAATTCTAGCACTTAGCATTTATTCAAAGTAAAAAAAAAAGATTCTAAAAATTATTTTCTTAGAAATTATATTGAATGAATTATTGACACATTTTACATGGTACATAATAGAGAACACGTCAATATGTATATTTATTCATTACAATATAGGTATTC
Organism: Dolichotis patagonum; assembly: GCA_004027295.1. NCBI lineage: Eukaryota > Metazoa > Chordata > Mammalia > Rodentia > Caviidae > Dolichotis > Dolichotis patagonum. Next base: position 52,416 of record PVJX010005419.1, read on the forward strand.
AAGATACTATAACTGAAATGCTAGTTTTTGAGAGAAAATTTAATATTTTCAGGTTTTTAAATTAGGAAATAAAGTGTCATGTTAATCACTAGAATACAATATCATAACATAAAAGCATTTTCAATTGATTTTTAAATATCTTATTTGTTTTTATGTTTATTTTAGTTACTACTGACATTTTATTTTGTTTTGTTTATTTAGTTATTTTTGGTACCGGGAATCAAACTCATAACCTCACACTTGCCAGACAGGTATCTACAACACTGAGCTAAATCCCCGGCCACAATATCTTATTTGTTAAATACATGGTGTCTTATGGCTTTGGTTGTAATCCAACAAAAGAAAATCCGATATAATTCTATTTGGAACTGTAAAATGTTTCATTTGGAATATAGAAATTCATTGTTATAGACATTAGTTAATGATTTAAACTCCTCAAGTTTGAAATATATTTTAGAAATTTTGCTTAAATTGTTTATTATTCAATAATAGCAAACACACTATTATCCTCTAAAGGACACAAATAAGTACCTAGTACTGTCTCATGACATGGTTTTATATGCTTCTTTTTAAGTTTTGCCACCAAAATTTTAAAACTATGCTATCTTTTGAAAATAGCTCCAATAGGAAAACTCAGATTCTAGATTTCTTAAACATGGAAAGATTGGCAACACTAGGCCAATCATGCAAAAATAATAATGTGTATTCAACTAAAACACAGCAAATTGTATGTTAGCCAATTAGACTTCACTTGACTGACATAACTCTTAACACATTTGTTGTCCAGTTTTCCATTTTATATCAGTATATTAGGAAAATGTGTACTCATTTCCTACACTTGTCACAGGAATATGTGAGGCAGGAGGTCTTGCAGTTGCTAGGACAAATGTTAAGGCTCTGTTGGTAGTCAGCAGATTCAAGGAGAACAATTACAGATGGGACACACAATTTATAGTATGATTTAGAATGGTCATTCAAAGAGTCAAATACAAAGAAAGTGCAGGAAATCTGTGCACAACACTAAAGACCTAGAAAATCCAGCCATGATCTGTATATCATGGCAGTAACTGGCCTGAGTTCAGCTGAAAACCAAGAGCCTAAGACAATGACTCATACCATCTGTTTTATGAATCCGCACTAGGAAAGTCCAAAGGCCAGCAGTGGAAACTAGAAACTCTGTGCCAGTGGGGTGAAGGATCCGTGCCAGCAGGCTTATGTTTCCCTACTGGAGCCAAGGAGTGAGGCTCAAAATCAGGAACAGGGCTCCCCTGCAAAGTACTATAGCCATCATCAGAGACAGTGAGGTCCTGAGCTACTCCAATGATGAGAACTGATGAGTGCACATCATCCCTCCCCTCCCCGGAGCCTGGAAGTGATGCATATAGTGAGGACCAAAACTCCCCCAGAGTGAACTGCAGCCATTCTCAGCAACAAGGTCCTGAGCACCTCCGGTGACGACAGAAATGTTCCCGTCAGGGGAGTCAGCATGACAACCTCCTCCAGGAGAACCAACAGCACCGCTTCGGAGAACCCAGAATACTATTCTTTCTCTACCGGTGTTGTTTACGCTGGCAACTTTCCTCAGGTGGATCTTCCATGCTCAGCAACACACTGATTCAGTTCAGCTGGTGTTTAAATTGACCACCAGTTACAAATCCACTATAGGCTCATTCCAGAATGAAAGGAAGTCACCTAGATCACAAAATGCCCAGTTCTTCAGTAGTGTGGCAGATAAAAGGTGAATTTCTTGGGCTTGCTGTTTAGAAATAAATTTAATATAACTAAGAATGGCATTTTTATTCATTTTGCAAGTTGTCAGACATATATTAAACTTGACTCATCTTTATTCTTTTGGCATCTACTAGGAGCTGGAAGTTTTGCAAGTTTTGTCACAGTGTTATAGGCATTAATTCATTCTATCGTACAGCTTATTGTGTGACACATATGTGTAACACACATAACACAATTTCATCTCAAGCTGTGTGGCAAAGTAGTTCGAAATTCAAACCTATGACTCAGATGTGCAGACACATTCTGAACACTCTCAGTAGCCCCATAATAATAAATTCCAAGCAAAGTATATCTAAAAAGCTTCCCATTTCAGGATAAAGCTTTCCCACTGCCTGCTGTCTTTTTAATTTTTTGTTTTATAAATTTACTGTTCCAAGAAGAGTTAATATATGACCTACACTTTTAATAAATTTTTTAAATATATAGTTTATTATTGTTCGTGATAGTTCAAATATTCTACAGGAAATATCGAGAGCTCACTCATCTTGATGAAGTGAAACCATTTGCCCACAATTATTAACTCCCTCATTTCTTTTTCTGCAGCCCATAGAAACTGCCATTTCATGCTTTATTTCTATGAATTTCTCTCTGCAGCAGCCAACAACAGAGGAGGAGAATAAGGAAATGTAGATACACATAGAAGAACACCATTCACTCTTTTGAAAGAAGAAATTCTATAATGCGAACATGAATGAAACTTGACAACATCTAATGAAGCTAACCAGCCACAGACAAAACACTGCCTGATGTCATTTACCTATGCGACCCTGCCCTCTTTAAACAGTGATGATGCTGGCTCCACTGGAAAGCATACTCTGAAAGAAGTTACACTTTGTGTTCCATTTTTAGGTTTTCCCAGCACTGTCTTCTACACTCCTGTTCCTGTGTTAGCACAGACTATATTGCACAGAATTTCCCAACATGATTACACATTGGATGTGAGGAATCAATCTCTTTCTGCTTTTTCCTTCCCACTCAACCTGTTTGAAATTTCCAGCCTTTTATTACTTCATGACATGAATTTGTTTCTTAAAAATCACCTGAAACTTACTTCTTTTGGTGTTTCCTGCTCTTCTTCAGTTAGTTGAAGTTGAAGTAAAGGTGCCTTGATTGATTCATTCTTTCCAACCACTGACACCAGATTATTTCTGAACTCACGTGATGATTTATTTCAAGCTTACTACGAGAGTTGAAACTCCTGATTCATTTAATTACAATATTTCCTTCAGTTGGTAGAGTTTTAGAAGTGAGAAAAAAGTGTCCAAATAACATTTTTTGGGTGAGCTGCAAGAAAGAAAACGTTTAGCTAGAGATTATTGGGTTCTTCACCAGGTTAAAGTTTAGTTTCCTGAGTGAATCCAACTCACCAGAGTAGAACTTAATCTCATGAAGTCTTTTAGAAACTTTTCAGATCTTTCCCTAAAAAATGATGCTAGTTTCAGCAAATAACTAAGTTCTGATTCAAGGAGCACTTGTATTAGTTTAGATTGTTTGTTTGCTTATTTATTTATTTATTTATATTTTTTGCATTTCACTTTTAGTTCTTTAAGCACTAGAGTGCAAACATGTTAGAGTGCAAACATTTCTTTATATTTTCCACCCAAATTACCTTTTGAACTATGCAATAAGAAATATCTTACTTGAAATTCAGCAGAAAGTAGTTACTTGTTGTAGGCATCAGTCACCTTCCCCTTTCCTAGGCACTCCATTTTCTTTCTTTTTGTCCTATTCATAATGACCAAAAAAATATAAGGGGGGAAGAAACAGACACTGAATTGGTTTTGAAAAGAAAATTCCTTGAATAATTTTTCAAAGCATTTTCTTGCTAAGTTCAATATAATTGCATTTATGCGTACACTATTTTTCACATCACAATGTTTCAATATTGGACAGTTTTCATAAAGACACATTATCATAGGAAATTTAATGGTCAATAATTAGCTTTGTCCATATGTTCCTTTCCTGCCATTCAGTGTGAAAGAGATCGATACAGGCAATTTCCGCAACTACTGGTTTACTTCATTCAAATTGAAAACGTTACTCTGAGGTGCTTGTTTTTTCACTGAAAATGAGCCTTTTGCCCCTGTTTTGCATACACGTATGTGCGCTCATTGAAAACACTCAAATGTGAGGTTCTAGGCAAATTCTCAGCACTGAAAAAACAATTTGTACAGAATTTGGGTCATTATTAACCTTACTTTATCACATTCCATTTTTATGAGAAGCTGCCTTTTATAATTGATTGTTTTTCAATTTGGGAGCTACTAATGAATTGAAAAGATAGACATTTTAACCAATAACTATAATAGTACAAATGAGCTGCAGAAAACATCAATGTAAGTTTTTCTAAAAAAAAATTTTTTGCAGCTGCACTGTTTTGCAAAAACTATTTACACATTTTATGAGATGAACACAATTCCATCCACTTCCCATCTCACCTTGTGATTCACTACAAGAGTCACTACCATCTGCACCATGATTTGTCATTCATATCTTCTGTAATCATATTTTATGTTGATTTAAGAATAAAAATGACAAAAAGAATAAAAGTATTACATTAATGAAAAGAATAAAAAGAATGAAAAGAATAAAAGTATTACACTAATGAAAAGACTCAACTTCTACTTTTCTGGTTAGTTTTCAGAAGTGAAAAATAAGTATGTATTTAGAAGAAAAATATACGGCACACAGCCATCTATACTCCTATTACAAATATAAATAGCTGTCAGTTTCTTTTTTTACAATGAACACAAAGAAATATTAGAGTTAGAGGATCCCTGAAGCTACCTAAACTGTTTTCCTAATGCATGAATCCCTTTATGATAATTCCAATAAAAAGCATGCACATAGCAAGGTACTCTGCAATTACACTTGTTACAAAACCTCTGATAACGAATCGTAGTTTGCCCTACTTGCACTTCTTCTTTATATTAAATATGCATTATTCCTGTAACTTTGTGTGATGTATTGTGTGCTTTCATTTTGTGAATGAGATGTTGAAATTCTGAAATATTGATTTTGTTGCTTAAGTTCAAGAACTAGTTCACAGCAGAACAAAAATTTCCCTTCACTCTACTTCATTCCAGATTTTCTTTAGTTTGTCAGTTTTCTGATCATAGTTCTCTTGGTGATTTTGCTACACTTGAGCTAACTGTGGCAAAGGAAAAGTAAAGAAGGAACCCTGTTCAGAAATGAATAGCATAAATACACAACTTACTGATGTAGGACCTTTTTTCAGTGCCTTTATTTCTAGAATTTCTATTGCAGTTTCCTAATGGATCTCCCTTGCCCACCACTAATATATCACAAACTAACTTTGGATTTTCTTTCAGATCAAACTGATGAGAATAAATTGAATTAGGGTGCTGAATAGTTGTTACCTAATGTATTTTTCCAGAGAATAAAAGCAAAACACAAATTAAATTACAAGGTGATTTAAAAGGCTATTTCATACTGGGTGCATTTAACCATTGTGTTGGTTTCTAAGGTAAAAAGTGTCAGATATGGTCTTATCTATTCATCAGATGTTTCTCAACATTTAATCTCTACCAAAGTTATTGCTGTCATTCTTAAGATGAGTATAAAAGAATAAACGACTAAGCTATGTTAAGTGATTGAAACTGCTAAATAGATTTCAATAAATAATCTTGATGGAACTCATAATTTTTAATTCAGTGTTCATAGAGAATGTAATTACCACAGGGGATCTCTTCAGAACTGTGCTGGATAATTATACATATCTTTAAAACTGCCTTAAAAGCCATTTTAATTAAGTGCATATTATATTCCCCTCAAGAACAGCTTTCAATTTGAAAGTATATGTATATAAATACTTTTTAGTGAAGTAAAAATATCCTTGCATTCAGCACACACTTTCTGTGATGTCCTTAAGGACAGTTCTTATTAGAAATAAAGAATATATATTAAGCTCAGATAATTGTTTTAGTTAACAATATAATTAAAAATATTGAAAAAATATGAAGGAAATATATACTTATTGAAAGACATTTCTTCAACAGATATACATGCATGCTAAAATATGCTTTCTCTAAATCACATTGCATGTTTTAAAAGTTAAGCAGACTTTGTAATATCTCTCAACAAAATATGTATAGTATATTGGGAAAACTTTCAAAGACTGATATGAAACAATGACTAAAGTATTCCCCATCTAATATGAGCTCATTGAATTGTTTTCTAAATGTTTTGTGTATTATAATAATTACTACAAATAGTGACTGAATGTTTTCTATGGAAGTCATTGCCTTTATACCACAGTTATTTAAAGCAACAACCGTCTGAGACAGGCAATATTTTTATGACTTGAAATTAAACATCAGGAGACTGAGGAGCAGAAATTTTGATGATTTCGTAAAAGTACATTGTTATTAAGGAATTCACATGGAATTCTGAGCCAGGTCTGCTGCTTCAAAACGTGAAGTCAGTACAGACCAACTATCGATGGACCACTTACATGTCCATCTTATTCTCCAACTGCATCCTTTGAATATTAACCACCTTGATGCATCTTCATGTAGGTAGCCACGTGGTGATAAATCCCACTAATGTTTCTAGTTGATGAAGCATTGATACTGTGGGTAATTGAGATTTACTTATTTATCAATAATAATGCCCATGGGAACACTAGGTTTCAATTGAGATTAAGATAAAATATGCACTCAGTATATTTTGTGTCATAAAGATCTCTCACTCCACAGTAGAGATACTTAAGAAGTATGCTTCTAAATCAAATTTCCACAGCAATATTATTGCCTTATAAAGTTACTAGAATAATTCTGAATTACATGAGAGCTCATTTTATGGAGGAATATTAATATGATAGTTATGCATGATTAGAGAATTCATGTTACCATAAAATAAATTCCTCACTTTGAGAAACATCCATATATTTTAAACTAAGCAACATTATCTTAACACTGAACATAACAACACATCGGACTTTACTCCAAGTGAGAAAATACTTTTTGAATACGATGCCTGCTAATCATAGTATGTCAATTGTACTATATTAATAAATGCCTTGCAGATTAATAAAACACATTTTTGGATCTCTGGGGTGTTTGTAGAGATGACTGGAATGAGGGCCAGTAAACCGAAGGGAGAGGACCTGTCCTGCTGGTGAGGACATTTCCTGTGGCCAAGGTACAGCAGAAAGGAAGAGAAAGGAGGTCTGAAGCACTTGCTTGAGACCTGTGCTGTGTCCTTGATGCCTCTTCTTCCAAGACTCCCAGTAATTTGGACAGAGGAGCTACTGGATCCTTCAGTTTTCCAGTGCATACTTTCATACCTCATTACTAGCCTACTTACCAACAAGTTCTATTCCAGGAAAACAACTGAAAGTCAGATTCCCTCCCAAGTGTGACAAAGTGAGTTTTAAACAAATTTACAATGTAAAATATATATTTAAAAAAAACAAATACAGTAGACAAACTACCTTTATGTTAAGCACAGAACTGCACAACATGTCTGGCAGGAGATTGAGGTAGTTCCACCATTTGTTTGCACCTATGAATTTCCCAAAGCAAGGTCCATTTATATCAATGGAAGTTTGCAACTTGATTGTTCCTAAGTTAGGACTTATTATATATATTCCTCATTAGATAACTGCAACCACTACAAACTCAATTTGAAAGTTTTTCCCAAATAAATCAAATATTACCCATAATTTGCCAATTCTTCAAAATATAGTCTAATAATTGTTCAGCTACAATTGAAGCTGATATGCTACACATGTTTTACTTAGATGATAGTATATGTAATACAGAATGTTATTTCAGAAAGGGAAATATCAGAACTTTTAAATAGAAATCTTATCACTGTAAGAGTCCTGGAATAAAGGAGAAATAATTGGTCGAGTACTTATCTGGTGTTACAATTCCTTACAAGTTCCATTGTATAAGAATAACCTTCATCTGGCCCTGAAGCAAGGCCAGCAGATTGCTTGCAGCTGCTGGTTTCAAACAGGAGCCTAAAGAGAATTCTTTCTATGGTCTGTTGGCCATTTCAGAACTTTGGTCAATTCATCAGAAAGAAATAGCAGGTGAGTATAGCGGACTTTGGAGGGCCTGCAGGGGAGATACCCTGGTGCCTCAGGACCTGCACCATGTGGTTGACTCGGTGTGCTGGGAGAACAAGGAGCTCCTCCCCTCTCTGGGGGGCAGCTGTGATCCTGCCAGCATGTGGGCTGAGAATCAGACATCTCACATGGTCCTGTCCCCCCGCCCTGTGCCCCCCCTCACCCTCCCCCCTGCTTAGCAAGTGGGAGCCAGTAAACTACACATCTTGTGAAAAGATTGGCTATGGTATTTAGTATGAGCTCTCCATATGCAAAGATAAGGACAACCATTTGGAAGAAAACAAGAGACAATGTGACAGATAGTGAAGATCTCTGGTTGTCTAGCTTTGAAATTTATGCTTTCTTATGTCCTGTTCTGTTCTGTTTTGTTGTGTTTAATTATACTCCTTTTTAAAATAAAATTTTAAAAAAAGAATAGCCTTCATATCTTATTAAATGTAATCAAGTTCTAACAAAGACTTTTAATATACAGCTATTGGCAAAATATTATTACAATTTCTATTGCAACTGATTATTATTATTATTAATTATTATTAAAAATAGGAATAAACATAGTAGTAGTAACAATAAAAAAGAATCTTATTTTTCAATAGTTTCTCAGCAATAATTGTTTCCATATAACTGAAAATGCTGTCCTGAAAATGACACAAGTCATTCTGCTGACTACCACATCACTGCAAAGCAAATGGCAGATCCTCACCTCTTCCCTTCCCAATTTGGCACAAAAAAAGTAATAAATGCAGAGATACATTTTTACATTAAATTAAAATGAAAAGAAGTTTGGTTTTAAAATAAAAATCAAGCATTCATTAAATATTCACTTAAAATATGCTTAAAACAGTATTATAGTAAAAAATATCAGCAAGTGCGCCATGTGATGTGATGATACAGATACCAGTCCCAGGTTAATTTTAATAACATGGCTCATTTTACAGGATTTTTAATGTATACCTATCCATGTTTTTGTTTTCTTTTTTCTTTTTCTTTTTTTTGGGGGGGGTACCAGGGATCAAACTTATGGCACTTAGGCCACTGAGCTAAATCTGCCCTTTTTAAGCATACCTAAATTTTAGTTCACTCACTTGTACAGAGAAATCATAAGAAAATCTTGCACATATTTAGTGAGAATTTAAAAAATACTATGAATGGCAGTTGAGTGGCTAGAAAATATGTCATCTATCCATGCAATATATGTGTGTGTGTGTGTGTGTGTGTGTTTGCGTATGTGTGTGTGTGTGTGTGTGTGTGTGTCGCATACACAGTATAGCAGTATATATGTATATGAGTGGAGATTGAACCCAGTAGTGACCTATGTTCCCAGCCCTTTTCCATCTGAGTACAAGATCTTGCTAAGTTTCCTAGCCTGGGGTAAATTTGTGATCCTTCTGCCTCAATCTGCAGAAGGCATATATTACAGACGTGCACTACGGTATCTGGGTGCATTGTTAACATTTTTATAAAAGTATAACTTCTAAACAAACTTAAGAATAAAAAATAAAGCAGATTATTCATGTTACTACAGTAAAGTCTAAATATATCATTCCAATTTATACTTGAAAAGTTCTTCTCTCTTTGAAAACTGAAAGAATAACATATATGTGTTTTCCAATATTTACTTTATGGAGAATTTATATTTTAAAAACAGATTTTTTACTTAATATGGCACTTTAAATAATTTACATTTCATTAAAGACTTCAGAAATAGAATTTTTAATGACAATTCAATTTATGACCTATCATTATACCATAATTTCTTTAGCTGAATTCAAACTCCACTTTTTAAATAATTTATTCTTTGCCAAATGAGTTTGTTACTTCTTTTTATTTTATTTTCTTTGTTTTGTCTTTGACACTGGGAGTCAAACTCACAACCTCACACTTGCCATGCAGACACAGATGTGCTATATTTCTGGCCCTGTTGCTTCTTTTATCAGGCATAAATATATTTGCTGTCTCCTATATTTTTCAATAAGTTTAGCTTTTGACGCTTTTGTAATGGAATACCTTTGATTTGATTAAGCATCCATTACACTATCACATCTTAAAAACTGTTTGGTTAGTCTGCTGCTTCTTAGAAAAAAATATTTCCCCAGTTTTTCTACTAATTACAAATAAAGTTCTAAATATTAAATATAAAACAAATGCAAGGAATCTGATAAGTGAGTGAAGAAAGTAGAATGCCTAAGGCCCCTGGAAGTCAGAAAATGACAAGGTGTCAATGTTCTTCATTTTCTCTCTTTCTCATGTAATCTACAGTTATAAAGAACTTTACGCTGTCCTTCAAGAAGGTCACGTGCCTTTGGAAGGTAACTGGATCATGAGAACTAACTTCAGCAATGGAGTGAGCCACTGATTAATTCTTAATTTGATGTCACTATCGGAAGGTAATGCAACTAGGAAGAGTTCAGGTGAGTCATGGGAGTTTTATTTTGGGAAACACATCTGGATATATCTATGTATCTATATGTGATAAAGATAAAGCTGGCAACCAAACTGTCATGTTATAAAGAGAAAAGACATCTCCAAAATCTTGGATTCTCTAACTATAGGACAAAAATGGCATATTCTAACAAGATAGGAACACATCCCTACTTGGCTTCTCTTCAATACAGGTTAAGTAATGAACCAGAGCTTCACCACACAAGACTGTAAGAAGATCCCCCAAATCATATGACTCTCCAGAGTCAGAGAAGGCCTTCAGAGAGGCAGGACTTTCATCTCCACCAGGCAGTAACAAAAGTCTTCTGTCTTCACAATGTCAAGGAAAACAACATCCAAAATTCCTGAGTCACTCCTACTCCTGCATATAAGAAACACTTCATTGAAAGCTTGGTGAGGCACTAGAACTCATGTTCTCCCAGGAATTATGATGAGTCCTATCTCTTCAGTAGTCAAATAGAAGCCAAGTACAAAAACTGGGTTAATATATACTAATACAATGAACACATGGACAATTCAGTTATTTATTTTCAAATTGAAGAAGTGCTCAGGTATGAATTTAATAAAATATGTAGAAGACTGAAATGCCAAAAAAAATGACAGTGATATTTAAAATTTTAAAAATGCATAAGTTGAAACAGAAATTCTGTGTATATGGATTGAAAGATACAACATAAAAGATATCACTTAATCATAACTTATACATCATAAGAAATGTAATTTGTATTAAGATCCCATAAATTATTTTAAAACAGTGCAGAAACATTCTGAAGCTAATGTGCAAACATAAATGAACTAATGTAATTAAACTGATTTTGAAAAAAGAAGTCTGTGCCCCTTCATCCCTCACTGATGTGAATCAGCATGCCGAATTTTGAGATGTATTATATAGTGACAGTAATCAGAAGTACACTGGTACAGGCATGGATACAAAAATCAATTGAACAGACTAGCAAACCCAGAAAAGGACACACAAAAAAAAGCCTAACTGATTTTTCTTTTGCAAAGGTACAAAAGTACTTCCACTGAAGTAAGACAGCCTTTTCATCAATAAGTGCTGGAGCAATTGGGCACCCACGAGCAGGAAAAGGGAGCTAAATCTAAGTATCACACTTTTATCCAAAGTAACGCAAAATAGACACAGACTCAATATATCCACAGAACCACAAAAATTTTTGAAAAGAAACACAACAAAAATCATTAGAAAATAAATACAGGTAGAGAGTTCTTAGATTTAAAAAGAATACATTATTTTCATTAGAAGCAAAGTAAATTCGACTTCATCAAAATAAAAGATTGTTTTGAGGAAAAGCCTGTAATAAGATGTAGAAGACAAGCTATAGACACAGAGAAAATTATCAAAACTCACATATCTCACACAATTAGCATCTTGTGTCCGGCGCCGACTCCGTCCTGCGGAAGAGAGCACACGAACACTGGACTTCTGCAAGCTCCTTTATTGACCGGGCAGCAACCTCATCACATGTCCGTCCTTGACGGCTCCCTGCA
>PVJX010005419.1:64351-85552 GCA_004027295.1 Dolichotis patagonum
GTTCTACGTGGAGGCGAGCTATTGGCCATTAGCGCGGGGCAGATTGTGTGTAGCCATATTTGGTGCTGGTTGCAACCTGAGCAAGAACCCGGAAGCAGGATGTAGGCGCCATCTTGGGCACACGATGGGCGGGGGAGCGGTATAGGCAGAGTGCGGGCGCCATCTTGCGCGCATGCCCATTAGGACTGGCTCCCAACAATCTTGCATATATTAAACATCAAAATACAATAATAAGAGCACAAAATTAGAATTAGAAAATGAATAGAATATATGAAGACATATTTTATCAAAAATACGCAGATGGCAAGTATGTACATAAAAATATGCTCAACACCACTGGCTGTTAAATAAATGCAAATTAACCCACAATGAAATATCACTAAGTGGTATCCAAATGACGAAAGTAGAAAAGTTTGTCACAACATTAAATTCCAGTAAGGGTAGGGAGAAGTGAATCGTATTTTCAACACTGCTAGGAATGTGACAGTGTGCAGCACACTGGAAACTAACTGCAGTTTCTGTTAAAAAATTAAGCGTGACATAATTATTTAACCCAGAAATTGCATTCCTAGGCATTCATTCCAAAGAAAAAGAGGCATATTCTTAGAAGTAGTGGTAAACAAAATTTTTGGACTAGTGAGCTCCAACCCGGAAACAATCCAGGTATTCATCAACAGTTTAGTAGAACAAGGAGTGGAAGCACCCATACCAGGGGCCATTACGGTGAATAAAAGGACTGATTTACGGATGCACAGCAACTTGGATGAATCTGTAAAGAATTAAGCAAACTAGAAAAACATATATCCCAGTGGGTAACACAATTCATAATCCCAGTCATGAAATAACAAAAATCAGAGGTTTAGGAGGTAAGTGGTCAAGAGAGGATGGTTGGTGGAAGAGAAACCAATTTGGATATGGAAGTTCAACCCAAAGGACTGGACATTAACCAGGTGGATTTTACATTTTGGGAGCAATTCTCCCTCCCTCCCCAAAGGTTATGTATTGAAGGTGTAGGCTCTCCTCATTGCAGAGAAATGCAGTGGATCAGACTCAGTGAGATACCTGTTTTTGTTCTTACAACTGCATGTGAATGTGCTACCTCTTCACCCTCAAACACAACGAAAAACACTTTTCAGATCCATTGTTTATTTCCTATAATCTCGGAGTTTTACTATTTTAATTGGTATTTTATTTCACTGAATCTATAGGTTAATTTGGCAACATTTACTGTTTTATAATATGCAGTTTCTCTTTCAAGTCTTTGCCTATTTTAGAGCTACTATTATCTGTGACTATTATTTATAATATGCTTAGAAAAATTCCTGCATCATTGTTAAGCTTTAATATGTAATCAGTGGCTAAGTGACATAGCATAAACACATGGTTGTCCTTAATGTTTGAATATAACACTAGTTCACACAATAATAATGTACAATTCTCCTACCATTTGACAATTACTGCATTTGACAGGATGTGTTAGTCGCTTCCTGTTGTTGTGACAAAGTAGTTAAGAGAATCAACTTAGGGGTTGAAACGGTTATTTTTGGTCACAATTTCAGAGGTTTTTGTCTGTGATTCACTGGTCTCATCGCTGTGATCTTTAGCTGAGGCAGAACATCAGGGCAGAGAAGATCTAGTAAGAGCAAAGCTGCCCCTGAAAAGAGAGAGGGAAATAACCAGGAAGAAGACAGCTGCTAAGGACACAATGCGCTTTATTGGATGGTAACTTCTTCCTCCTCCTGGTCCTGTTCTCCAATGCTTATCAATTCTTTGATCTGCAGCTCGGAATCCTAAACCTTGTGTAATCCTAAACTTCAGTATCAGCAAAGCATTAAAGACACAAAGATTAAGGAAAGAAAACACTTTTATTGGAGGGGAGGATAAAGAAGAATATGGACAGTTATCCTGGTAAGAATCAGAGGCAGGGCTTTGGAAGATACAGGACTCGTGGGCCCTTGGTTCCTGGCTGCTTTCATCAAGAGTCAAAGACCATTCCTCTTCCCACCCAGAACTTTCTATAGCTCGACTGGCTTCTGGGAACTTCTGCCTAACGTCATCTCTTGCAGTGCTCCACATGCAGCTCCTTTCCATGTGTTTACTGTCTCCTGACCTACTTTTTAAGGCCTTATCTTTAAGATGGGTGGCAGGTTGGCAAAGGGGGCACCTTACTGATAATTAGCTTAAAGTTACTAAGGGGTGTGTGGATATTTAATATCATAACACACAGGGGCTCTCGAATGGCAAATAATGATCCTAGAGTGAACACCCTAGAGTGAATACACATGTATGTAATCATATATGTCCTGCATAGATATGAGTACTATTTGTGTGAAGCTTTTCCCAAAGTTGTTCAGCCTCCCTCCACTTATCTGTTTCCTCCCTTTTACCGCAGGTGGAGACCGTCAGATATCTCATCTTGACTTTGCGTCCGTGGCCACCTCTGTACTCGGCCTGTCAGCCCTTTCTCTCTGTTCTCTCCATGCAAGTCCCAAGGCCATTTGGTGCTTTTCTTTATCTGTTTCTAGTTCTTTACCCAGTCCTTGGGCTACTTCCCAGGGAAATTTGTCCAGTGAAGTTTTAACCCCTTCTACTCAGGATTAGCCAGAAGACCTAATGAGGCTAATGTTTTATTCTTTTCTCTGTTTACAAAGCCTTCCTCTACATCTCTAGGCCCAATCCTGAACATTGTGGCATTGCAGATCAAGCCCTCAGGACATGAGTTATGGACAACTCTCCATATTCAAATGATACTAAAACCCATGCCTTATTTTACCATGTTCCATTTTGTTTTCATGGCTGAGGCTAACATAGCATGAATGATACTGTAAATGGCAAGCTCACAATGTAGCCAAGAGTTAGGAAACTGGAGAAAAAAACACTTGAATAGAAGCCAACGGCTTATACCCTGCTACTACTTAGTTAACTGCCCGTGGCCAAATCATTTAGTCTGCATGTTTTAGTTTCCTAGTTTATAAAACAAAAGTGTGGGGTGAATTGCTTTTTTGAGTTTCTTTTGATTCAGTACATTTGTAGTCCTTTGATAACTGATTTTACATGTATGTGACTGCCCCAGTGCACTCATTTCTTCTTCTGAACTTAACACTTTAAAGACTCCATAAAGTAATGAGGCTCCCAATGAAAGTGTTGGGCTACATTGCATCTCCATGGATCGGTATATGCAGTAACCATCCAGGACACCTAGAGAAATATTATACCTGTTACTTGAACACAAGATAAATCTGGCTTGCTCATTTTCATTTGTCTGAAAAATTTGGTTCTTAATCTGAGAGGAAGTAGACACAGTTGGATTTTAGCGTGACAAGAATTTTCTACAGTTGCCTCAGAAGTTTTGTTTATTTTTCTACATCCTTTAAAACTAATCTTTGTCTATTAAAGTGTGATATATATGTAAATATTGTCTTGTGGAATGTAAGGTAAAAAAATTAAGAATATCTTTGAAATATAGTTTAAAATTTTTTTTTGATACTGGAGATTGAACTCATGACCTTGTGCTTGCCAGTATGGCACTTATGCTGCTGAGCTAAATCCCCAGCACCAATTAACTTTAACTTTATGTTTTAGTCATTTTGACATCTTTTTAAAGGTGTAATTATACATAAAAATCTGAATATGTTAAATATATTCAAATTTATGGGTGACACCATGTGGGCACAATCAAATAAATGAACATATGCATTACCCTAAAATGTTCATTTGATTATAAAATGAGCAAAGGATTCGAACAGACTTTTCTGTTTTAGAAGACACTAACAGGTGCACAATGTATTAAAAGGTGCTGAACGTTATTCATTATAGGCGAAATGCAAATCTTTCGAGGTTGAAATATCACTTCATACCTGTGAGGATCAATTGTATTTAATTAACAGCACTGGCAAATATGGAGAACAGAGAAGGAGCCATTGCATAGTGTTGGTAGGAATGTAAAGTGGTGCAACCACCAGGGAAAACAATGTGGAATCTGCTAAAGACTTTTAAAAAGAATTACTGTATGATACAGCAATTCTTCCTCTGAGATTGCTTCCACAGGAAACAGTCACTATTTCAAAGAGATCCCAGCATTATTCACAGTAGTTAAGATGTCAAACCCATCTCTTGATAATGGAATATATATATATATATATATATATATATATATTATTCAGACTTCCCAAACAGCAAGTCTTATTCTTTGAGAAAACATGGATAAAGCCAAAGGATATTATGTTAAGTGAGATAATTCAGCGAGAGAAACACAAATATTCCATGGTCTCACTTTTATGAGTCATTCAATATTGTCAGATTCATTGAACTAGAGAGTAGAATTCTGAATAGCTGGGTTTAGGAAGAGGAGAAAATTGAATTGTTTTTCTTTGAATATAAAGTTTCAATAATGAAAACGAATAAGTTATAGAAATCCTCTGGTCCAACGTAGTACCTGTGGTTGACAATACTATATTGACAACCATATTGACAATACTCTGAATTTTAAAAAAATGTTGAAGTATGTTACACAAAAATAAAAGAATAACATGGTATCACCAGAGAATATATCAAGATGCAATTGAACACTTTTGGATGAAAACTACAATCTATTTTACTGGAAAGTATTGCATAAAGAATGCTACTCTTGTAGCAAAATTGATAATTTATAAACAATTCCCTTAAACCAAACATTTGTTCTAATTCTATTGTAAAATAATAGCATTCCCCCAATATTGTCTATAAATCAGAATAAACTTATTAAAAATAGATTTCTTCCAGCTTTTCAGATTAAATATGTAGCAGGACTATGTTCATAGTGTAATATAAAGACTTGAAGACAACAAATTCCATATTTTTGTAATGCTTGAGAAAAGAATTCCTACACGTTAGTTTAATCAAATATGTATAATCACCTGAAAAGTCATTGAGAAAGTGCTCCATTAAACAATCCTTACTGATTATTTGGTACACAAGTGCAGTAAAGATATCTTCCTCCATTACACATAATGGCTTATTCTGAAGATTCTGCTAAGTGTTCTATTTTGTCAGGAATAAATGCTATAAAACACAAGAGCTGAAAATTTACACAAAGTTAAATCTCATGTCTTCTCTGATATGAGAAACCTAAAGTACAAACACATAGCAAAATAAATGATACATAATAGAAAATATACAGATATATCTTTTGAAAATAAAAAGAGGACCAGAAGATGGAGGGAGAGCTCAGGATGGGGGAAGAGAAAGTAAAAATAATTAGGATGTGTAATGCTGGTATGCCGACTACCCACAATGAATGTGTTTGTTTTGTACTGAAAACAGGTACTAATAAAGATAAAATGAAGCATAAAATTTCGACTATCAATTTAAAACTTTTAAATAGTCAAAAATGTATTCAAAACGTTCATGTGTTAAAACACTTCCTAAGACAATATAATGCAAGGTAACACTGGGGCCCTGAAACCAATCCCAGTGGGACTTGTGGTAGAGGCCTGAGATACATAGTGTGCATCTTTATCATGCAAACTGCAAAAGACTAATATTGAAAAACTAATGCATTTCATGGCAGCGCATGGTTAGAAAAGTTACATGGACCCAGTGAGCTGAGTTTAATTTGCAGGCACATTTTCACCATTAATGTTTGGCTTATTCATTTTCTAGTGTTGGGACCTTTTCTTTCGTGCCTATTCTAAACATAGTATTAGTGTTTTGGCTCATATTTTATATCTGATTTATGATGTGAAAATTCTTACATGATCATTGAACTACTGGGAATTTTGGAGTGGAATTCTTGTGAGATAGAGATCTAATAGATTTGCTTCTGAATATCTTCATCCAATTTTATTTTTGCATTCAGTCTTTCAATGCTTCTCATGCTTATTAATTATCTAAGGAGGCTAGAAAAGCAGTGACTATCAATCATGACATGTCATTAGATTCCTCTGAGATGCTTTAAAAACATACTATATTTGAATTCCAACTTGAAAAATTGGTCCTGGACAGGGGCAAGGTGTCCACATTTTCACTCATGACGGTAGTCAACATGTGCCAGTGTGGAGCCAGTGCTGAGTCTGCTTTCTGCCCTGCGTTAACTGTGGCATGAGCCAGTCAGCCAATATCTCTGAACCTCAGTTTCCTCTTCCAGGAAAACACATTCACACTTAACATAAGGAAACAACGCAGAAATACATATAATGAAAGTGGTTTTGAAGAAGAGAATACTGACGTCCAAGAAGAAATATACCAGTAGAAATGTCAGATCAAAGGAATTCTTTCATGTTGTTTTTCCACACTGAGCTAAATCCCCAGCCTTTTAAAAATTTAAATATTTATTAGTACATGCTGGAAGTACATAATGATTATAATCATTGAAGGGAATTGATGAATGCATATAACACATTTAAATTATTTTCCTCCTTTCCCACTACCCTCCTTTTATCTTGCAAGTATCATATTCATGTATTTATCTTTTATTTATAAATTTAATTACCATTGCCTCTTTACATTTTATTTTAAGGGAGAGTCTTGCTAAGTTGTTAAAGTTATCCAGGCTGGGCTCAAATTTGTGATCTTCCTGCCTCAGTCTCCCAAAATACTGGAATTACAGCCATTTGCCACCATCCCTGGGAAAAGTAATTTCTTATTATTTTCATAGAATTTAAAGATAACAGAATAAAATATTGAGTGTGGGACCAAACTTCAAGAGATACTTTCTCTCATTCTATAGGTTATACAGTGAAAAGGGGATTGACAACATTAAAATTATTTATAATTTTTATAATGATCTAAAATACTTCAGTTCTCCATGTTTCTAATGGTTTTTAAAGCATGCAAAATATAAATTAGTTTTAGTACCTTTTTTCATATTTTATCCACCTATAAATAACACTGCAAGATTTAATGTTTTCCAAAAATTCTCATAAGTCTCTGTACAGTCATAATTTTCCCATTAATTATTTAACACTAGTTTTTACACTCCAAGTGTATACTTTTGGCAAGTCGTAAAACATATTTATATCCATCCTTTGTGGAAGTATACAGTATAAATGAAAATAATTAATGGAAGATGTTATGCCAAATTTTAATATGTAGTGATAATTATTTTGACAAAAGTAATCATAAATTAATTTCAGTACATTATTTAAGGATGCTAAAAAAAGCACTAGAAATACTTTGATACATATTTTAGAGCAAAAATTCCATTTGGATTTGTACATGTATATTCATTTATGATCATAGAATCTGTTGTATATTTTGTGTGTGAACCATCACATGTTTGACTTTTGAGCAGTAATTTTTTTCAGCAAGTTTTGTTATTTCTACAATTTAGTGTTTCATAGAAATCTTTTTATTAGTGTTTCACTTGATGTTAAAATTATTTTAATTGCATTTATTTTCATATCATTGCATTATTTTGAAAGAATTTTACCTCTAGCTATTTTTTCCTACTCGTTATAATTTTACTACTAGTTCATGTAGGAAAAATGCCTCCATAGTGTTATCACCTTAATTTATAAGTTAACAATGTTCAGTATTCAAATGAAAATAAATGACGACATATGGCATGAGTAAAACCAAGACGCATTTACTTTGCAACCAAAGCACAAAGAAAAATATAATACAGATGATATATTATCTTGGTAAAAAATGAGAGAGAGCGAAAATTTAGCAGACCTTTCACAGTCTAACTGCACAAGAGCTTTGGGATAAATTGCCAGGAGACTGAAGAAAATTCCTAGAGAGTGCTTGAGAATATAAGATTTATTGACTCTTACTACGAAGGGCAGTCTGGTTGCAACCAGCTTAACAGTAGCACCCAGCACCCTGTCACCATGGAGGAAGCAACTGTATGGTTTAAACTATGTAAGTATTTACACTATTTATTTGCTTTGTCCTTTTGTCTGATCAACTTTCCAAGAATAACAGCTTTTGGTCTATGTGTAGGAAAGAACACTGCTTACAGACAACTCTTGCCCAATTTCTAGAGTACATGTCGAGACTTAGAGGTCCTTCAGATAATCCTCATCCAGACATTTCAGTCATAGCTGCTCTCATTGTCCATTTTATTTGTCTAGAGACTTGGCAACAGATAAATACATACCAGGAATGTGGTTGGTGTTTGATGTCCCTCCTCCTTTTTCAAGAACCAATCACTGTAAATAATAAAAATAACCACCTGATTTCGGAGGAAAAACATACAAAAATAGTTCAAGTCATTTAAGAGTGTGTTCATTTCTTTATATGCAATCCTGAATATCTAGTGTGCATCTCTCCCTTTCAAAGTGTCTGATTTTTAAATTTTCAAATTTTTGTTTTGTAATATCTAGTGCTACTTCATATAAAGTTTCAAATGAATTCTATTAATGAATCCTAAGTCCCTTCCATGCTCCGTGATTCAACCAGTAGATATCCATAAGCGATGACCATTTTGATTCTGCCATAGTTTGTTTACTTTAATTCAATCCCAGAGGGACTCTTGGTTCTGTCTTAGTCCATGTGTCTCAAGACAAAGGGACCACTTTCCCCATATCACGTGACAGTTTGAATTACATGAAGAAGTCAGGAATTTTTGTTACTGCAGCTGCTTTTGTGTCATAGTACAGCTTTAAGAGAAAAAAAATCTGGATATATAAATTTTCATGCCAAGACATAATTTAAAAATAGATAAATTCCTAAAACAACATTATAAATTGTCAGTTTTTTTCTTCCTGGCACAAGACTGATGAAGCTAAAAAATAAGATATAAAATCTGACACATGAGATAATTATCCAAAAAAGCAATATTGATTTAAAGCACAATCTAGTTAATCTATTTGTGAAAATCCTGCCATTCATTGAGAAGTAAAGTGCCAAAAATTTGAATTAGAGACAAATTGGGAGTGATTGAAAAGACCAGAAGAATCTAAATCACTCCAACATCCCTTGTCAACAAATCAATTCTTTCTTCTGTGTCCAACAATGTTCTCCTCCTCTCTTTGAAGCCAAGATTCTGCTGCCTCCTTTCTTATTTTTAATTTTGAAGTCTGTAAATAGTGTTTATCTCAGCACATGTCAGGGTGTAACTAGAGAGATCACAGAGAAAATAAATACACAATGAAAGAGGGACAGCTTTATAATGTAGAGCAAAGAGCTAGAAAAATCTCTACAAAATGTTTCTTAGAATAAAACAAGATCTTAATACATTTGACTATCTTTATGTATGCGTGTTTACTAGAAATTGTAGATTTGGGGTTGTATTTTGCTCATTTAACCATAATACCAGTGATTTTCTCATCACAATTATGACAATGTGAACTCAAGATGAAACTGTATGAATAAAAATTGAGTTGGTGAAGCATAGTCATAGAAATAGATGTGTGATGTAGCATTAATTTCTAAGTGCCCAATATTCTACTAATATCTATTGGCAGAGGAAATTTTTTGAAAGTCAAATGATTAGTGAAGATTTATCAGTCATCTGCTTTGAGAAAGCCTGGTGTGAATACTTGGAATTATTATTATTTCTTCATCAGACATAATGGAAACAAATTTCTTAAAATTTGAAAGATTTTTTAAACTGGAGTCTAACACACAGGCTTTGTGTCATTTTTGTAACAGAAAGAACCAACTTTTAGAAGGACTAAAAATCTGACATGTTTTAGTGGAGATTTCTGTAACAATACTGAAAACCCAGCTATTTGATATAAAGGAAAGACAAGTCTCAAGGAAATCAGTAGACCAAGTTTAAGCTAATGATCATCCAGAATTTAGCAGTTATAACAAATGTGCTTCCACTTATGTAAATTAATCCTGCTTACAGTAGCATGCAATTATTTTCTCATTTCTCTATATGTGCTACTACATTAAAAACACTAGCAGTGGGTTGCTTTCCCCTGGAAAAATATATTGTTAATTAGCAAAATGAAGCACATTGATCTCTGATTGTGTCAGATTTTAATTCACAAAGGCCATAGATCTCGTGATCATCTTTCTATCACTAATCATTGACTTTCAACAAATAAGCCTGAAAAGTAAAATGAGGTGAATTTCTTCATGAGTAGGCAAACAAATCACTTGTGGAATAATATTTTTGCCAATAGTGATCTATAGGAACACATTCATGCCCGTTGATGTGTATATTGTCTGACCGCTTTGGTGTCATCATGACAGTGAGTAGTTGTGAGGTGCTCCTCACAGTCTAACTCCATCACACTATGAGACTCTATGTTAGTACATTTGCCAAATGTAGTTATTTGTCTTTTTAAGACACATTATGCCAGACAGCAAAATAAACTTGAACACTCATGCAAGGTAGTTTTTTTTTTGCTTGTTTATTTTAATTCTAGTCATCTAAGTAATACAGTCAAACTCTTCCAGGTATAGTTCGAGCACATCTGACATGAAAGAAAAGTAACAGTGGCATTGGACATATTTGAATTTTGTAGTATATACATTTATACAATTAGAAATATATGCATATACATATATGATACAAAACCATCAGAAATAGGTATATGTACATATACATATCTGTATCTATATATCTATATATCTATATATCTATATAGATATGGAGATACATCTATCCATGAATCCCATTTGGTTGAGCTGAAACCACTTAAGAGATTATTTAACAAAATTGTTGCACATTTGAAACAAGACAGTGCTTTCCAATTCTTTCAGGGTGGGAAACAAAACCATCTTCAATGTGCTCTGATGACCCTGACCCAGAGATCCAAGGACTAGAAAGGTGATTATTGTGTTAGGAGTAGGTTAGCATGTACTAAGGAATCCTCCGTCAATCCTTACTAGAAAAAATCCCTTAACAGGAAATTAAAACCATAAGATGTCCGACTTAAGACTCTTATCACTAGAAGAATTTCTCTAATCTATCATTGGACAGACTCACCTGATATGCAACTGTAATATCAGTGTAGCATCTATGTGCTTGAAGCAAGATTCCTTTGTGCAGAAAAAATATATTTTCCTCAAATAGTTATAGGATATTTTGTATAAGGCCTAAAATCTGACAAAATAGAAAGACATACATATAGTTTGAGCAAGGCTGTGAGTAATTAGCCTATACTACAAATTTAAATATCTATTATCTAATGTTTATTGAATATTTTTAATATCCCAATTATTATCTGAGATTTGCCTAAATTAACTGAGTGAATCATTATTACAACTAGAGAAAATAGTTTTCATCTTTCTTTAAGGATAATACCAAAAATAAAATAAACTACCAAAAATTTAAATAATTGCACCAGCACAGTGCCTGCCTGGCAAGTGCAAGCTCCTGAGTTCAATTCCTGGTACAAGAAAATTAGAATAATTTCCCAAAGTTCATTCAGGTGAAAAAAAATGTTGTGATTTGAATGTGTCTTCTCAGAAATTGTTGCCATTGGTATAGTATACAGAGCTGAAACTTTTGAAAGTGGATTGGGTGAAAAGCTCTTCCCCAGTGAACAGAAATAGGGACCTTGTAAAGCAAGTTGTATTCAGTAGTATGGTACTTACTCTCTTGTCTTTCCAACTTTTTCCATATAAGGACATAATGTTTCACTGATCTAGAAAATATTGGCTCACTAAGCAAAAGAAACCACCAGTGCCTTGATAATCGGCTTCCTACCCTCCAGAACTATAAAGAAATATATTTTTTCCTTTATAAATCATCCTATCTTAGGTATTTTATTTTAGCATTACAAAATGAAGTAAGAAAGAGGTGGAAATAGAATTTGGAAAAAATGTACTCTGATCCCAAATGTTATATGTACTTTTCTAGCTGCCCTCTACTATTATAAAAAAATTAAATGGTGAGTGCTATGACCAAATTTCAGATTAATTTATTATGTAAATCAGCACATACCCAGGAGAAATAAGGTGTTGTTATTTATGTTACTATATAAATGGGAAAATACATGATTTATTTTCATATAGCTAACTCTTTACACTGAAAACATCATAGTATTCTTGTTTATATAGCTTCAGTAGGCTGCCTTATGTCTTGATTAGTGTAACTATAAGGTGGCTATGGTAGATAATAAATGGTCAGGACTGCAGAAATTTTACTTCTGATTCCCATTCTTACTTTGCCAGAGGCAAGCAAACATCGGGAGACAACTGTCAGCATTTGTATTAGTTATTTTATTAATTCTCCTTGCTATGGTATTTTGCACAGGCATTTTTGATCATAATATGTCTATTATAATTTGCATCGGATGGCCTTTATGATAATCATTCCTTTCATTTGTTCTCCTTTATTAGGGTCGTTAGAGTATTGATACTGAGTTAGCATGTCACCAGGCATCTGGCCTGCTTGTTCTTATCTGTCACTGTGTCATTACATAAATTCTTACAATGCCTGAATTTTGACCTCTACATAGTAAAAATAACAAATAGAACCCTTATGAAATGAAAATCACAACATAAATGGACAATTAGAAAAAGAAAGACATGAGTTGGTTGAGATATGACAGATATCCTAGTTAATGTACACATGTCCAAGGGCTATATCCCTTGTTAGCATTCTAAGTGCAACTCATTTATTAAATGTTGGTCTCCATGATATCTATAATGATTCAAAATGTTTGATCAACAAAGTTAACCATTCAACACTCCCATCATCCGTGCAGAAGTGTTCCTTTTTCCCCACAGACCCACCAGCATTTATTATTGATTTCTTTATGATAGCCATTCTTCCTGGCTGAGATGGAAGCTCAGCGTTGTTTTAATTAGCATCTACAGAATGACCAATGATATTGAACATTTTTTATATTTTAATTTGCCATTTATATTTCTTCATCAAAGAAGTGTGTATTCATCTCAGATGCCCATTTTTGGATTGGGTCTTTGAATTTGGGGGACTTGATTTTTTTTTCAATTCTTTATATGTTCTGGATAGAAGTCCTTTGTCTGAGGGACAGTTGGCTAATATTTTTTGCCATTCTGTGGGTTCACTGTGGAGATCAGTGTGGAGATTCTTCAAAAAAACTAGGATTAAAGGTCCCATTGAACCTAGCTATTTCCTTTCTGGTTATTTTCCCAGAAGAATTGAAAACATCACACCACAGAGATACATGTGCACTCCTGCTTATAGCAGAACAATTCTAGTAGCTAAATCTTGGAAATGACCCAAATGCCCCTCTCTCAAGGAATGTATAAAGCATCACATTTTGAGACAACAGAGTACTACTCAGCTAAAAAGAAGGATAAACTTGTGGTTGTGGCAATCAAATGGATGTAATTTGAGACCACAATCACAAGTGAAATAAGTCAGACTCACATGCGTAAACATAATATTGGCTCCTTAGTGTAAGAAAAACTTAAAATCTAAATAAGATAAAAAATGTACAATAATTATTTTGAAAGAGGAAGGAACTCCTCAAAAATAATGATTAGGATTGGAGAAAGGAGAAAAGAAGGAAGGGAAAAGACACACACACACACACACACACACACACACACACATATAATTTCTATTAGTTCATTGAAAAGAACCATTTGTGCTTATACTGTTTGATCAATTTTTCATGCCTATATCTTGCAATATGAGCAACTACTTTGAAGATAATAATATGAATATATGAACCAATGTTAATCTCCTATTATCTTGTTTTGAAATTCTATATCATTGTTTTTATTCTTTTTTCCCTTCAAAACAAAAAAGTGATTTTTTGGTTGCACTTTGTAGTAGCAGAATATGAGGAAAAAGTCCATTTAAATTTAAATATTTTGCTGTTTTATAATGTTTAAATATAGGTTCTATTGAAGACTGCCAAATAATTTTGACCAGTTTGCTTTAGTATAGTTATTATTAACATATGTTAGAGGCTGACTAAATAAAAAGAAAACCTAAATTTTTCTGCCAAATTTTACATTAATAAAAAAAATCAATGAATGTATAAATAGTATCTGAAATTTCAATAAAGTGTATAACTAAAATGTTCTAAAGCTTTTATTTTAACTTATTTCTGCATTTTAAAGCAAAGAGACATTCTTCAACTGGAATTGATGATTTCTTTCAATCACTAAAGAAAAACAGTTACTGAATTTACCTTCTCTTCTAAAACCCTCCCATTCCAACTGAAAATTACACAAAATATAGTAGACAATATTATTCATATATGAGCACTCAGGTTACACACAGTAACATTTCCCAAGAAAACAGCTCTCTGTTTGCCCAAGATTGATTCCTGAATGATATTTTGCGGGTGACACCAGAGAAGGGGAATATAAACAGGACATGCTGCCTGACTTAAGCAGAGGCATCAGGAAATCGGGGGATGTGGAGGATGCATGCTTAAAAGATAGAGAACTGAAGAAAAGAGAAGAGCATGGAGTAATCTCCTGAAAAAGCTTGTTCTGCTTCAGTTTCAGGTGAATGATGGTCACAAGGTGGTACAAAGAAATATAGGACTTGGGAAAGAAAAGTATTATGACAGAAAGAACTAGATCCAGGAACTAGAAGGACCAAGAGAAGTTTGTGCCCTCACAAAAACAGAAAATCTCCTAAGCTATAGGACATTACAGAGTTCATAGAAACTCCCTAGTAGTGAGTGAAAATAATACTAGACTAAAAGTTGTTCTGTTCCTCTAAGTAAAGCCTAAAAATAATACCTGAAAGGATCAAACTATTTCCAAGCAAGTTAGCTATGTCTAAGAACAATTTCAAGAAATTTTGTAAAATGCACAATACCTGCCATTCAAAGAGGCAAAATTCACACTGTATGACATTAAATCAGAAATTAGCTGTCATACAAAATAGCAAACATATAACACATATAACACATAGCAAGGAGAAAAATCAATAAATTAGAAAAAGGCAAGAAATTATCTGTTCTAGAAATAGTAAAGCCTCATGTAAAAAGATATTATAGCTGTATTATATATAACATGTATGTATATGTATGTATGTATATATATATGTATTACATAAAATATACTATATATATATGTATATATATATATATATATATATATATATATACTTCAGAAGACAGAGAAAAATGTAACATGTTAAGTGGCCACCTAAAATATATTTTAAAAGACAAAATTTACATTTCCCAAGGTTAGAAAGGCAAATTTTGTGATAAAACCACTTAGATTACTTACCATAAAGGATAATGCCAAAAAAAACAGGATTACTGAATTTATCAAGAAATAAGTCATCCAAAAAACAGTGGGGAAAAAAACATGAAAAGAAAATAACAATGAACATTACTAAGCTGTGGAAAAGACTCAGGATGTTGCTATTTTATATCATTAGATTCTTTGAACATGAACAGACAATATTAACTGAAGAAATGATAGATCCAATTTTTTCTGTAGTTGAAGACCACAATCTTTTGGGGAAAACTAATTGCTTGTTTGATCCTTGCAAGACTGTGTAATAGTGAGTGTGCCTTAGTATGAAACATTTTCTTGTGCAGGAATAAGGGAAATTTATAGACTACAATAGGCTAATTACTTTGGGAATAATTTTTTTCCTATTTGAGCTTGATGTGTATTTGTTTTGTTTACAATGTTCATCATAAAACAGCTGGCCATGTGTGCAGTACATAGTACACAAATATACTAATAAGCTAAAATAAAGAAGAAACAAACTAACCAGACATGGTGATACACATTTTTAAACCTAGTACTTAAGAGGCTGAGGCAAGTGGATCATTTGAGTACGAGGCCAGCCTGGGCTACAAAGTGAGTTCAAGACTAACCTGAATTGCATAGTGAGACCCTGTTTTAAACAGAAAAAAAATAAAATAAAATAAAATTAAATTAAATTTAATTTAATTTAATTTAATTAATTTAATTTAAAAAAACCTAAAAAGGAAGCGAACCTTATTAGGCATATGTACTTATGCCACAAGATGAATACAACCTTCACACACTGCAAATATACCCTGATACAATAAAATAAATAAAGTGTAAAGGCAAAATTAACACAAACTCTACTCCTACGTCTGGTACTGTGTGACAGGGATAGGGTTAGTCACTTGAAACTCTAGAAATGTGTATATACACTATCATTTTTCCTTGGCTACAGAGTGAGACCTGCGGGCTACTAGTACCAAAACTCACTATTGAAGCTTAGCTTGCTGTATCTCCTCCATGTGTTCATTCAGTGTCTCTCTATGTCATGTTTTATAACCCCAATGCCTATCAAAACATGCAGTGAACGGACATCCTCATGTTGTTGCTCTTAGTAGTTGGCAATATGTACGAAACAACTTGAAGACTGAATAAACCCAAACAACAAACTAATGAAAAAAGAGGGACCTAATTAAGCTGCTGAACACCTGAAAACTGTAAGGTGGATGTTTGAGAATGGAGATGTCCATCTTAGGCAGACAAAAACAACATTGACAACAGAATTTTTGGTACAAACAATCACAAAGGACTTGCATTTTCCTAATGGCTAAAATTTTGAAAATTATTTTCACATACTTCCTGGATGCTTATATTTCTCCTTTTTAGAAATATCTGCTGAACTCATTTGTCTATTTACATTGGACTATTTTATTTTTTCAGTGATAAAATATTTGAGTGCTCTTCATATTTTAGATACTAATCCTCTATGGGAAGAATAGCTGATGAAAATGGTCTTGTATTCTGTAAGCTACCTCTTCACTCTTAACTGATATTTCTGCTGTTCAGAAGCTTTTCAATTTTGATATACTGTCTGTTGACAGTTGGTGTTATCTCCTGTAGTCTGATGTCACATTCCAGAAATCTATGCCTGTTATATGAGTCAGGGTTACTAAAGGACTAGATTTAATGTAGGACACAAAATTTATAGGGTTATTTTATAACATTCACCCAAAAAGTCAAGTGCAGAAGAGTGCCAGAGGTCTGCCCACACACTGGAGACCAAAAGAATCCAGCTGAGGGCCTGGGTCCCGTGACACGCCCTGGATGAGTCCAGTTGAGGACCTGGAGCTCAAGGCAAGGTTCTCCATGACCGCAGCTGGAGGCCTAGAGCACACAACAATGTGTCATGCATGTCTGTATCAAAGAGCTACACTGAGCAAGCCTAAAGATCAGTGATGGCAGCTAGAAAGTCTGCACCAGTGGGATGCAGGATCAGTGCCAGCAACCTGAGGGGATCCGCACTAGAACAGGAAGTGATGTTCAAAGTAAGGACCAGAGCTCAGCCAAAGAGAACCACAGCCATCCTCAGCAACAGTGAGAACACAAGCTCCTCCAACGATGAGAACAGTTGAGTTCATGTTAGGAAAACCAGCACAAGCTTCTGCAGCAGAATCAACAGAACCATCTTCCCCTGGAATTCTTTTATGCTGTTGGCAACAATCCTCGGGCGGGCCTTCCCCACCCAGCACCATACTGACTCAATTCATCTGGGTGTTCCAAGAGTTAGTTAACTCACCACATCTGTGCTTATGACTTTTAGTGTTTGACTTATATTTTTTTCTTCTAGAAATTTCAAAGTCTCAGAATTCGTGCCATGTCTTTGATCCATTCTAAACTAATTTTCACAGAGGATGACAGTCAGAGATCTAGTTTAATTCTGCTATGTATGTATATCCAGTTTTCCCAGCACCATTTCTTAAAGATGATATTATTTCCTCAAGTTATATCTTTGAGCCTTTTGCAAAGATTCAGGTGACTACCATTGTGTGGATGTATTTCCATATGCTCATTTAATCTCACTGCTCTATATGTCTACTTTTATGCCCATATCATGCTGTTTTTGTATTGCATATTTATAATATACTTTGAAATTGGGTATTGTGATCTCTCCAGCATTGCTGTATGGATCAGTATTACTTTGGCAATTTGGGATTCTGCATGTTTCCATATAACATTTTGAATTTTCTTTCAGGTACTGAGAAGAACATAGTTTGTATTTTGAAAGGAATTTCACTGTTTCTGTAGGTTGCTTTTCAGAACACGATCATTTAAAAATATTTATTCTGCCAATCCACAAGTATAAGAGATCCTTCCATCCTCTGAAATCTTCTTTGGTTTTGCTTTAAATGTTCTGTAAATTGGATTGCAGAGGTCTACCACCTTGATTCAGACTACTCTTAGCTAATTTTTTGTCTTTTATCATAAACTTTTGGAAATGAAATTGTTCTAAATATTTGTCAGCTACTTCATTTTCTGGTTCATAAAAACGCTGCTTATTTTTATATGCTGAATGTTGTCTAAAATATGTTGAATTTGTTGACCAACTCTAAAAGTCTCCAGGAGAAGTTTCTGTTTTCTAAGTAAATGGCATACTATCTATATATGGGGCAATTTGAATTTTTCTTTGTCATTTTTATTTAATAAATGTTTAATGAAAATCAACTGTACTTATACTTCATGTTGACAAAAAGAAAACACATTGTTTACAAGAGTATTAAAATATGACATAGTGATAAATCTCACCATAAAATTTTTAAGACCTATGCACAAAAAACTAAAAAATGTTACAAGGATATTGAAACTTTTAAGAAACTTTTTAAGGTAAAACACTTGAAAATAACAATTCTCCAAAAACTTATCTGGTAATCTAATTATAATTAAATTATTTAGTATTTTTAAATTAGCAACTTTTTCTGAAATTGATATGGAAATCCAAAAGATTTGAAATCATTAAAAAATTTGAAGAGGAAGAAAACTTTGGAATTCCAACATGACATTATTTCTAGAATTAATATACATTTACAAAATATTATTTATTCTCTCAACTTCTCTTTTTCATCTTTATTCCTTTTATTTCTTTCTCTTTCCTACAATTTCCCTAGCTAAAATTTAAAGTACTATTTGGAACAGTTGTGGTGAAACTGCACCCTGGTTTCCCTCCTGATTTTAGAGCAAATGTTCTTAGTTTTTCCCTATCAGTATGACATTGTTCATGGTTTGTCATATACAATTTATTTTTTATTTTGTTTTGTTTTATTTTTATTTTATTTTATTTTTTGGCACTAAGGATCAAACTCAAGGCCTCGGGTTTGCCAGGCAGGCACTTATGCCACTAAGCTAAATCCTTGGCCCTCATAAACAATTTTAAATATATTAAGTTAGGATTCTTCTCTGACTAGTTTCTTTGGTGTCTATATTATGGTGTTTATGTTACGGATTTTGCTCTTCCTGCCTCAGTGTTGATATAATCTTACAATTTTTATCCTTGATTTTACCTCAGTCACCATGAATATCATCTCATATATAAAACCAATAATTCTGGCAGGAATAAAGTGGGTAAAAGAAACTTTGTACATTGTTAAGGAGGATGTAAATTAGTACAGCTAAAACATAAATCAGAATGGAGATGTTTAAAAATAATAAGAACACTATCTAATGCAGCTAAAATATTGCTTGGCACACTTCTTTAAAGAACTAAGTGAGATGTTATACTGATATCCACACAGCCCTGTTTACTGCAGTGCATTTCACAATAGTTAAAATATGAAACAGAGTAAGTTCCTAACAATAGGTGAAATGATAAAAAATGGAGAAGGAACAAAATTAAAGTACTAGAACAGCACATTCTTCATTCTTAAAAGTTCTAGCATGAAAAATTATCATGTTAAAGTAATTTGAACTAGATCTAAAGAAGACAAATAAAGGGCTGTTTTAAATAAGGACAAAATATAGGATGTGAAGAATCACTTCATTAAGTGATTGCTGCTCTGAAAAAAAGCCAAGAAAAGTCCTGAATGAGACAAACTCAAAATGTTGAATAAAACACTCAATTGAAGGTCTGGGCAGTGGAGAAGAGCAGCAGAAGAAAGACTGTCAGGCGGTGAGACAGGGTTGAAGTGCATGAACAGTGAAAATTTTAAAAAAATAAAATAAAATAAGGGCTGGGCATTTAGCTCAGTGGCATAAGCGCCTGCCTTGCAAGCGTGCAATCATTAGTTTGTTCCCTGGTTAAAAAAAAAAAGTAAGAAGTATTAAGTCTCTGGACAAATACAAAGGAAATGACAGGAAGGCATTGGCACAGAAAAAGGCATTGAGATACCGTAAAAATATAAAAAGTGTTTTCACTGAAACATTGTAGAAAAATTTCCACATCTGGAGGATGAGAAGAATATTAAGGTAAAAGAGGTATTTAAAATGTCAAATAGATATAACTATAAAACAAACCTCCTACAACAAATCGTAGTTAGTGTTATGGATTGAAAACTGGTGGTCAACTTAATGCCAGCTGGATTACATCAGAGTGGTGCTGAGCAGAGATGTTTCACCTGAGGAAAGTTGCCAGCATAAATGGAGATGTGGAGAAGGAGAAAGGAGAGCCTTGAGAGCTATGAGGCATTAGTGCCTTGAGGCATTGTGAGGTCTCCTACAAGTTGCTGTTTGAGCCATTAGGTTCTCCTGGAGAAGCTCTGGTCCTCACATCGAGCATTGCTTCCTGGCTCTGGAGGGGAAGATGTGTGCTGCCTGGTCTTTAGGACGAACTCGTCACACTGGCTTCCTGGCATGTACTCATCTATGCTTGTGGTTGGAGGAGCTTGGGACCTCTGTGTCGCTGAGGATGGCTGTGGTGCTTTTCAGGACAGCCCTGGTGTTTGTTGGGAGTGTGACTTCTCGACTCTAGCATAGAACCCTCAACCTACCAGCACAGCTCCTTCACCCTGCTGGCATAGACTTCCTAGTTTCCACTGCTGACCTTTGGGCCTTCCCAGCACAAATCTGTAAAAAAGACTGGCATGAGTCCTTCTTGTGGGCTCTAGACCTTCAGTTGGACTCATGGGAGGCACTGTCGTGAGCTCTGGGTCTTTATCTGGACTCATCTGGGACATTGCTGTGGGATTTAGGCCCCTGGCTACATATTCTATGTCTTTGGTGTTGTGGATAGATTTCCTCCATTTTTTTGTGTTAACTATGGGTGACCATCATAAAAATAATATTATAAACTCCATTCCTGATTCTAATTGTTCTCTGCACAACCCCTGACTACAACAGTTGGCATACCAAAAACTTAAAGTAACAATATCAAAACTCATGAGAGAGAATCACTAACTCTTTGTAAAGGTAAAGCCATCAGGAAAACAGCCGATTTCTCCACAGAGAACTTAAAGGCTGGGAAGGAAGTGAATGAAGGCTTTCAAGCTCTGAATTAAAATCATTGTCAATTCAGATTACTACACACCGCAAAAGCCGTTCTTCAGAAGTGAGGGAGAAATAAAGACGTTCTGTGATAAATACAAACTATAGAAATGCATAAACTCAAAGGCAACAGTACAGAAAATACTGCAAGACAATTCTAACAATGAACCAAGAAGAAACAAC
>PVJX010005420.1:0-27636 GCA_004027295.1 Dolichotis patagonum
TATTTTTTTTTCAGTTAAAACTACATCATTTTTACCTAGAAATATCTTTCAGATTATACTGGCACAATGAAATAAGACCCCCTCCAAATATCTGTATTCTTTCAAATTTAAGAGTGAGTCTTTCCGGCAACCGAAAACCAAAGAACAAGAAGACGCTCTAACAAGTCAGACCTTATTTGTTCTCAAGGACATGAAGATCCGGTTTCCAGGAAAATCAGATGCAGAATCAGAGCTTTTGATAGAGGGCGTGAGTATTCAATGTATATGAAATACTGAGAAGTGTTTATTCTTTTTACAATATATTTCCTGATGACTTTATCTCAATCACGTACCATACTTATTTGATATGCTTTTCAATCACCAAGAACTTTATAAAATACAAGGATTTATTTTAATTACTGTGATTCATGAATAATGAGCTCTCATTTATAATTATCAGTGTGGAATACCTTTAAGAATAAAACACAGTTTTAATGATAAGACTGTTTCATTAAGTGAGAATAATTAGGGTTAAATAGTGTTCTTAATATTAAAAGATCAAGGTAAATCTTCTAGTAAAAAAAAAAAAAGAATGGAATAAGATATAATGAAAAAATGGGATCCCTGGCATCAAATGTCAAGAAAATTTGATTGCGACACCTAGAATATCACATTTTTGGTCAGGTTTGAAATGATATATGCTGAGTTACGTTTTTTTTCTTCTGTACACGTTTGCACCACCTGGTGGAACGCTAAAATGGCAAGTCTGGTCTTCTAATTCATACAGAAATACAAAGATACTAAAATGTTTTTAGTGAAAGACAGTTTCTTCACTCAAGTTTCCGTTTTTCATCCAAACATCCTTTTCAAATACTCATAATTCTTCATTAATACAATGTTACTCGAGTCACCTAATTTTTTTTCTACAGGAGAAGGCACCATCTAGTGGTGAATTGTGGGATAAAACCACAGATGTACATTTTCCGGCTTTTTAACATTAGACCTGTGTGAGGCAAGTGTATAAAAACAAATGCAAACAAGGAAAAAAAAAACTTTCTTGGTTTAAACAATCAGTGAAAACTAATATTTTGGATTCATGAAATATTATAATTAAATCCCAAATATGCATCTTACACACACACACACACACACACACACGAAAATGCTGCATTGTTTGAAGGTCAGCGAGCTGTTACATGAAGGGTGAATTGTAAAGCATTATGCAACATATTTTTTATTCATGTTTATATTTTATTTGTTGAAGTTCTTTTTTAAGTAAGGGTGATAATTCTGTAGCAGAAACTTACCACTGTAGCTTTTAAGTATATTACATTCTGCTATTTTGAATCAGGTAGAAGACAATTATGGAGTCAGAGAGTAGACCTACAGTAGCATTTGTGGCTTTTGGGATTGTTCTGTAAAGAACATATATGGGGGTCTATCATGACGGACTGAAACAGCACCATTCAGGGAACACTTGGGGACCCTCAGCATGACCAGCAGGTGCCCAGGTTCTGGGAGGCAGGCTGAAGGACGGCAAATAGAAGGAGGCAGAGAACAGAGGAAATTCAGAAACAAGGGTGCATAGAATAAGAAGCAGGGTGCCTGCTGAGTCCCAGCTCTGGCTGTACCCAGATCTGGTGAATATGCCCGCAGGGAAATGGACAAATCTCTGCTGTGACTGCACAGCCTGGCTGCCACCACCCAGTGTCCCCATGGACCTGGCTCTTCTCCTCTTGAGCCTGGAGCTCAGAGAGTGAGACGTCTGTCTAGGACAAACCACAGCACCATATAAAGCAGCAAGCTGGGGGCCACTTGTAGCACAGTGACAGGACGGGGCCAGGAGCCCCAGAGACAGAGAAAGGCAGAGGACATGGTCCTGGCCGGCACCTGCACTGGGCACTGTGCGACCAGGAGCCAAGGAGAAATGCAGGGGCTTGCAGAGACTGGGACCCGTGACAGCTGGGGGTAGGGAGAGAGTAGGAGCAGCACCAGCAAAGCGCTCTCCTGCTGGTCCCCAAATGCCCATGACGTCTCAGGGTGGGGCGAGACCCCGAGAGACGCTCAGGAGCGGGGCCGTGTGGTCATTGGGGAAGGAGAAAACACGCCAGCTCAGGGTCCATAGAAGCTCTCCTGCCTCATCCTAGAAGCCAGCTGTGTGTAGACTGACCTAGAACAGGAGGTACAGAAACAACCCCAGGTACTTACATGTAATTTCTAACAAATGAGCCACAGACGTATATGGGAAAAGAGTAGTCTCTCTAACAAATAGCTCAGAGCAAAATGGGTATCCGTATGCAGAAGATTAAAACTAGGTCTCCATCTCTTACCATGTAGTAAAATTAAATCAAAATAAATCAAAGACTTGATATAAAAACAAACTCTGAAACTGCTAGAATATAACTTAGGGAAACACTTGAGCTGAAACTTGAACATAATTCCCATTTCATAAGCAATAGGGAAATAATGTTAAGAATTAACGAGTGGGATTATATAAAGTTTAAAAGCATTTGTGTGACAAAGAAAACAGTCAAGAGAACTAAAAGAGAACCCATAGAATGGGAAAAAATTTTCCAGTCACTCTTCCAGTAAAGGAATAGTATCCAGCATACATACATAATTCAAAAGAATTAATTCCCCTAAAACAAATGACTCCAAAGAAAACAGGCAAATGAACTGAATAGACATCTTGAAAGAAGACATAAAAATGGCCAAAATGAAAGTACGTGAAAGAAAATGTTTACTGTCTTTAACTACCAAGGAAATACAGATTACAACAACTCTTACATTCTGTTTTTACCTCAGTCAGAATGGCTATCAAGAACACACACACACACACACACACACACACACACACTAAACGCTGATTTTTGTTTTTTTATTAAGGGGAAAGAGAACCCTGCTACACTCCTGGGGATGTAAACTAGTACAACCAATGTGCAAATAAGTATGAGGGCTCTTCAAAAAACTAAAGATAAAAATTCTGTTTGACCTATTTCTTTCCTATGTATGGTCCCCCTAAATTACAGACATTATACTATAATGAGACATGCATATTCATGTTCTTAGCAACACAGTTCAAAACAGCTAGTTCTGGAAATATAGATCTATGTCTAGAAAAGAAAAAAACTGATTCAGAAAGTGTGGTATGCATACACAGTGGAATAGTATTCAGCCATGAAAAGAATGAAATCATGTAATTTTTAGGAAAATGGGTAGAACTTGAGGCCATAATGCTAGGTCAAACACAAAAAGTCTGATATTGTATGGTTTCTCTTATGTGAGAAAACTGAGATATAAATAAAGGTGAAATGGTAGGAAACAATAAGACATTTGGAGATGGGAAAGGGGAGCAAAGGGAGGGAGGAGGTAAGGGAGAGGAGGATAAAAAAATGATCAAAATGCACTGTATACATGTATAACGTACCCCTGTTCTATATTGCAAACATAAACAGATAAAAAAGAACATACTTAGGTTTATGTAAGTAATGAAATGAAATTAGAAATTAACATCAGATACTAGATTATTTTATATATGTGCCTTATATGCTGTAATATGTTCTACCATATGTATTACTACAGTATACACTCAAAAAAGTTTTGTAGACTTATAGATTGCTTCTTTTGTGTTATTCGGGGTTAACAGCTATGGCTGATGTGGTTAATATGACAGGAATAAAGATAGAAACATCTATGTCTTGGATAGCCTTTCAGAACATATGTACCTGAAGACTTCTGACTTTCATTCATTAGAGATTATATTTTTGGTACATGAAGAAGAAAAAGCTTCTTTGCCTGTGTTAGAAGTCTTTGCAAATGCCTTGATATGAAGTTCACATTCTTTATTACAAGTATTGGTATAGTTGTTTCATTATACAGTCATTCCTAAAAATGGTGTTAAGCCATTTACTCTTTGTTACTTTTGATGACTGTTCTAGAATAAATTTTTTAATGTTTCTCCCTCATAACAGATCATTGATAACTGGAAATATCATAAAACAAAAGTGGCTTCATATTGGCTCATAAAATTGGACTCTGTAAAACAGCGGAAAGTAAGTAATGCTTAAAAAGTGTTCCTTTTTTGGGTTTTATACTGAAGTTGGTAAGCCAAATTCACAGTCAAACCTCCACATGCACATTTATTTACTCATTTTTTCTATAAAGATTCATCGAACACCTACTATTTTGGGTATTGTTATGGATTCCGAGGATAAAAAAGTGAATAAAAAAATCCATGTTCTTATTGAATTTACCTCCTAGTTAAAATGTTTGATAGAAATCTCTAATAGAATGTGTAAGTAGTAAACGTAGCACTGTATGAAGAAAAATAAAGCCAGATAAAAGCTTTAACATTTGAGCATAGACAAATGGAAGTCAGAGTGATATCTGTAGATAAAATGTATCAGGCAGAGGGAAGAGCAAAAACAGGACTTTTTCTTCTTTAGGTAGAAATTACTAAATGTGTATATGAAGCATAGCAAAGCAACATTTTATTTATTTATAGGAAAACGTTGTTGCAATGAGTGATGTGTAGTGTGATAAGAGATGAGGTTAAGCAGATAGGCAAGACTCAAACTGCAACTTTATAGGTCATAAAAAGATACTAGATTTTGTGCTAATGAGTGGGACGTCACTGGGAAATTTTGAGAATTTCAGTCATATATACATATTTCATTTTTTTCTAGTGCTAGGGATTGAACCCAAGACATTGTACATGTTAAGCAGGTATTCTACTACTGAACTGCATACCCAACACTGGTTTATAATTTCTTTTTATTTTTTAATTTTTTTGTTTGTTTTGTTTTGGTACCAGAGATCGAACTCATGACCTTGCACTTGCCAGGCAGGCACTTATGCTGCCGACCTAAATCCCTGGCCCCATAGTTTCTTTTCATTGTACAAGAAAGCCAAATTTCACAACAAAATAATAAGAGAATAAAGAATAATAGTTAATATAGTGTATATCATTATCTTCAAAGTAGCTATTCAGAGTACAAGACATGAGCAGAAAAGATTCTCTGTTACAGAGAAGAAACAAACATTTAACAGTACAAAAGAGAAATTAGTAATACAGCAGTACGATATAATAGCTAGATCTTGGAAATGGGATGCATGTCCATCAACAGATGAATGGATAAGGAAAATGTATTTATACACAATGGAGTACTAGTCTGCATGAAGAAATATACTTGAGCCACTCATAGGTAAATTGATACAACTTGAGAATACAGTGTTAAGTAAAACAAGTCAGAAACACAAGCTTGAATATCACATGGTTTCTTTTAAATGAGAAACCTAGAAGTAAAATAGAAGATAGATAAATAGGAAGTAGAGAAGAATTCAGATAATTCCTGAATTCCTTTAGTTTTTAATTTCAAAAGACCAGGAAACTACCTACTTGATGAGAGTAGAATTTAGGGAGAAAGAATGTGGCGTGATAGAAGTAGAGGCTAACTAGAAGGTTTTTAGAGTAATTGAGGCAAGAACTAATAGATGGTTAGCTAGACTGGTAATAAATGGGTGGATGCTGTTGAAAGTATACAAAGTGCAGAGATTTTTTTTTTTTGCTGTTTTGTTTGGATGTTAAATATATGTTGATATACTGGTGAGGCATCTTGTTCTTCTAAGTTTTAAGTTCATGGCTGAGGTTGGGTATGGAGATAAAAATTTAGTAGGAGTCTTTGAGATATTTAAAGTCATGAGCTAGATGAGATTTGCTACAAAAGAAATGTAGTTAGAAGGGAAAGACATGTCAGACACTTCATTGTGGGCTTTTCCTACATTTGCATGTATAAATCAGAGCAGACTCATCCAAGCAGACTGAGAAGGAGCAGTCAGTGAGGTATAAAGAAACCTTGAGAACTGTGTTTGAGGCCAAATGCAGAAAGGGTAGAAAATTCATCTGTGGTGGAAGCTGCTGTTAGGGGTTGGGGACTATGAACTATCGGTTGTTTTTTGGCAACATGGAAGTTCAGGGAATCTCAGTCATAACAAACTCAGAAGAGTGGTAGGTATTGAAACTTAATTAGGGTAGACCCAATCTCTGAAAAATAGGGAAAAAAACCCATAAGTATGAATTTTCCCATAGAGAGGAAAAGAAAATGTGGTAACTGGAGAAGAGTAGAAAAATGAGCTAGTAAGAAAGTGTATTTATTATTTTAGGTTTTGGGACTTAAACTCACGACCTCATGCTTGCCAGCCAGGTGTTGTGCTGCTGAGCTGTATCCCAGGCCCTTTTCTTTCTTTTAAAATAAAGATATTTTCAGTTTTTGACCTGATGAGAGTGATTTTGGAGAGAGGCGTGGCATGCGAAAAAAGGATGATAAGAATGTTCTCAAATAAACTGGGGGAGTTTGTCCTAACCAAGAGCATTTATTCTTATTGGAGAAAGGGCGAGGAATATGGCGGGAATATCTGAAGGTTTTCCTCTGGTGGGGGATTTGAGCAGAGAATAAAAGAATTGTCCAGAGCTGAAGAGGGCATTCCCAGAACCCCAAGCGCCCTGTCAAATGCAGTAGAACTTTATTTTTTAGAGATATGCTATTGAAATGGCTTTAGTGAAGCTGTCCTGTATCTTTAGGTGGTCCAAGCTACTATTCACTCTTCCTAGGATTTATTGTTAATGACATAAAACTTGACATCTATCAAATTATGAGTTTTAAACTGCTTATTCAGCATCAACTATTTCACTATTGTGTATTAGCAGACTCAACAGATATTTAGCGTCCTCCCATGTGTGAATATAGTGCCACTTTTGAGCAAGGTGTATGAAACCTAGTAATGGAGATTGATTGCAAAACACATTGTAAGTCCTGAATATGTGTTTTCCCAGTTACTAACTTTGGCCTTGACTGATCAGACTAAGGACATTTTATTAGAATTGGAACCCTGAATTTCCTCAAGTCCATGCAATTTTCATAATCTAGAAGCAAGAAGAGTATAGGTAAATTGGTACAACAAATTGAGAGTCCAGAATAGACTAAATTTTTTTATTAATACATGGTAAATATGGCATTTCAAGTTATTTAGAAAAGATTTTTCTAAGTAATATCGAGCAGCAGATTATCTATTTGTAAAAAGTTACATTGCAACTTGACTGTCACCATACATAAAAATAAATTCCATATAAATTATAGTTTGAAGTTATCAAAGATTTTTAAAAAAACATCTTAGGAAAGACTTAAAACCTAGAAGGCTTAAAGGAAAAGACTGACAGGCTTGATTATATAAGAAACTATGAATGACAAAAGACATCTTAGATTCAAGTTAAAGGCAGAGATGATGAAGCAAATAGGGCAGGTGGAGGATGATTTAAGGAAAAGAGACATTTGTTGCACATAAAATGAAAAGTAATTCTACAGTCAATCAGCAAAAGGCAAACTAGCCTATAAATATTAATAAATAAAATAGCAAAGCACATTAAAAAACCATGAAAAGACAGTTTGTGAGTCTTCAAATAGTCAATTAACATGTAAATATTTCCTTGGCTTCACTAATGATGAAGAAAAAGCAAGTAAAAACCATCATATTGGCAAAAATTAGTAAGACAGGTAATATCCAGGGATGGGAATTCTATGAATTAAAGGGCCTTTCTTATAGTATTAGAGGCTGAATATATTGGTGTAACTATTCAGAAAGGTAATTTGCAGTACCTGTTAAAATTAAAATGCTTATAGCCTTATGAATCAGCAAAAATCTCTTTTAGCTTCCTTTCCTATAGCATTATAGCCTGAATGCATAAAAAATTTCTGTACATGAGCATTCATTGCAATGGTATTTGTGAAAGCAAAATATCCAAAACCTAAACATCTCTCAGTAGATGCATGGTTAAACAGTAGATTTATGGTTAAATAAAGTTTAGCATATATGTACAATTTGGTTGGATTCAACTGAATACTATTCTAGAATTGTAGATCTTAACCTCACATAAAGCACAAGACTATAGCTTGTTACCTACGTATGCAACAAAAGTACATAAAACTTCACTAATAATTGAATTAATTAAAAACAAGAAATAGCTAACAAATAGAGGCTCTGGAAGGCTGTGAGTCCATCTGTTTTCTCGTGTCTCTTTTCACATAGCTTGGGCATTCTGAGTTAATGCCCAGCTATGTCAGAGCTAAAAGTGCCAACTATATGTGGTCCATGTTGATACAGAAAGAACCTTTCAGATTTGAAGGTCCTTTCATTTTTATTCTTTATTAGCTGTGTGACTGACATCATCCCTCAGCTATATAAAGTTAAAGATTCCAGTTTTATTAACTGTGAGCTCTGTCCCACTGAACTTTCTAAGAGGATAGGAATGTTCAGTATCATACAATACAGTAGTATTAGCCACATGTGGCTATGGAACACTTGAAATGTTGCTAGTGTGACTGATAAACTAGATTTTAAATGTGCATTTAATCAATTAAAGTTTAAATTTAAAGAGCCAGCTCTGTTTACTGCTTGTACATTTGACAGTTTGGATCTAGATAGAACAGGCACAGTTCTAAAAATGGAGATAAAAACTGGTTTATGTCAGTGCACCCCAAGTCTCATGCAATCATGGACGCAGCTGAGTCTAGCATTTGTGATTGGTTCATTGTGTAGTGCCTGCTCAACACAATTGGTGGTGTGAGTACTACACCCACGCAGGGGTGGAGCCAGCGTACAGTGTAAGGGCAGGAAGAAGGGCTGTCTTTCTCTTTTGCTGTTCGCACTTGTTGTTTGTAGCCACCATGAATGGCTGGCCCTCAGCCATGCTACCCTGTCTTGAAACCAACTGAGTATGGACTGAAACCTCCAAAAATTGTAAGAAATAAACCTTTTTTTCCTTCATTTTGAGCATGAGGTATTTTGTCTGTACAACAAGTAAAAAGTAACCAAGACAAAAACTTTCTGTTATCTTCTTGCTTATAAATTCAGGGGTTTGTGAGAATTTCCAGTGAGATCAGCATCACTGCGCACATCTCAAAGAAACAGCACCCATATTAACTCTCTCACTTCCATAACACCCTAAAAAGATATCAGGACATTAAGCAAGTTATGTAATACTCTGTTGTTAGTTATTTTTTGTCCTTGCTGAGACAAAATACCCAAAGTTAAAGGATGAAAAATTTATTAGCTCATGGTTTGCAGAGATTATAGCCAAAATTAGCTAGCTCCAAGGCAGGGTGGCATAGCAGATAGGTATCACAAAGGTGAAACAATTTATGGGAGGCAGCAAAAGCAATATGCAAGCAAGGGACAATGACTGCTCTTTTTATCCCTTATATTTTGTGTAGGCTACTTAGGGCAAGTAGCGTGCACACCTTTAATCCTAGTACTCTTGATCTTAGTATTGTGCCATGTATCAGTTGTATTGTCACACATTCTAGATCCTACCCCCTCTGAAAAAAACCCATCTATGACCAGCTGAGGCTTTGAGGGGGCATATAAACACAAGCCATAACATTCCACTCTGGGGCTCCCCAAAACTCCTACATGTCTCTTTATATAAGAGGCATTTGGGCCATCTCCAAGAATTGCAGAAGCCTTAACAGTTTCAGCATTGCTGAAAGGTCTAGATCTAAAGTCTCCTCTGAAATTTAAGGCAAACTCTTAGCCCCTGTACAAATGAAAAGAAAGTTGAACACTTTCAATGTTCAGTGGCACAAAATAGATATTTTCATCTCAGAAGTTATAAACTGGAATAACAAGGAGTGGCAGAACAAAGTAGGACCAAAATCCAGCAGGGGAAACATTAAATCCCACAGTTCCATTTCTAGCATCCCTGGCAATCTGTGGCATGATGTGAAGGACTTGAGTGTCTCCACCCCTACAGCCCTTCTGGTGTTGGAGCTCACATGCCTTTTTTCTTTGGCTGGCTTTGTTTACTCTTTGCATCTTTTCTTAGATTATCTATCTTTTTGGCTTTTAGTCTTCTGGAGTCTCTATTGAACCTTTGACTTTACTTGCAGCTTTGTATATTGCCCTTTCAGGGATGTACTGCTTGGCCTCTCAGGCCTTTCTAAAATAGAGTTGAAGCCTTTTTGACCCTATAGCTCTTGTAATTTGCATGTGTCTAAAACCAGCACCGCATGGATGATGCTAAGACCTGCTGCCAAAAAAGCAGTAGCCAGGCTTTTTTTTTCTCTTGGCTTTAGGAGTCTAGAGTCTATGAAATAAATCTTGAGCAGCAACTATTTTAGGCTGCCATTTTGGAACATGGTGCTTTGGGCTGTTTTATAAAGCAAAGTTTTTTACTTTTGTAACTTTGAGACTGTAATGGTAGAGTCTTTCTGCTTTCTGTGATACCCTCAGGCCATCTTTTCTATTGTCCTTTTCCTTTTCAACAATCAAGGTCTCATCTATCTTTGTAGTCTACAGCTTTACCGGAGCTTTCTTTTTGGTGAACCTCAAAATGTTTTAAATTATTTTGCTGAGCTCTTTGCTTTTGAGTCTCAACAGAAGTCTGGCTCAAAGCCCCAACAGTTGCCATGCCATGACCTCAACACTAGACTGCCTTGAAAATTTTTTTGCAAGATTAACTAGTCTGCTGCCTTTAATCTCAAGTCTCAAAGTCTCTGCACACAAGCAAAATGTAGATGCACTTTTGCTAAGCCATAATACACATTGTCCTGAGACAAATAGTGTAGTCATTCCCAGCAGAAATCTCCCAAGCCTGGTCTTTATCAACTTCATTTTTGTCAGCATTCTGTTCTTTTGAGTTCTGACTAGAATCTTTCATCAGGTACAGTCTAAGATATTCTAGCTCTACTTTTTGAGCTGACATCTCTAAACATTTTAAAATTCTTCCCACAAGTCAACTCTAAAGGCTCTTAAACAACATGGTCAGGTACAAGCACAGTAACAACCCCACTTCTGGTACCAAATTCTGTTTTAGTTATTTTTCTCATTGCTAAGACAAAATACCTGACACTCAAAGGAGGAAACATTTACTTAGGTTAGAGTTTGTAGAGGTTTTTGTGTATACTCAGGTGGCACTAAGGCAGAATGGCATGGGCAGACAGGTATTACAGAAGAGAAACAGTTGATAGCAGGCAAAAGGTAGCAAAAACAATAAGCAAACAAGAGACAACCACAGCTGTTTTTTATCCCTTTATATTATTTAGGCTATTAGATACTAAGGCATGTAACAGTCACTTTCAGTCCTAGTGCCCTTAATCTCAACATAATTCTGTAAATCATAATACTGTAAATCAATCTAAAAAAGACCATCCTGTGACCCTGTAAGGCTTTAGAGAAACATCTAAACACAAGCCACAATGCTACATATTTTTCCATTTTAATCACTATATACATATATATACTAACCTAGAATTATTGAGCCAAGGGAAGAAGTGGTAACATTAGATATCATTTTTTCCTTTTA
The DNA here is from genome assembly GCA_004027295.1 of Dolichotis patagonum. Classification (NCBI taxonomy): domain Eukaryota; kingdom Metazoa; phylum Chordata; class Mammalia; order Rodentia; family Caviidae; genus Dolichotis; species Dolichotis patagonum. The sequence continues at coordinate 11,336 of PVJX010005420.1, forward strand.
TTCTTGTTTATTTCTATGTATTTTTCAAATTAGAATAACCTTTTAAAAAATGAGATACCCAACAGAAACACTAAATCTACTGGAAGACAAGGTAGGTAGAAGTCTTGGAGACATAAGGGTAGGCAGAGAATTCATGAACAAAATGCAAACTGCATGGGAAACACTTCAAAGAATCAGCAACTTGGATCTCATATTATTGAAAAGTTTCTGCACTTCAAAAGAAATCACCAACAGAGTGAAAAGAAAAATCCACAGAATGGGAAATAATTTTATCCAGCAACCCCTCAAAGGACTTATATCCAGAACATATAAAGAATTGAAAAACATCAAGTCCCCCAAATTCAAAGACCCTCTCCAAAAATGGGCATCTGAGATGAACACACATTTCTCAGATGAAGATACACAAATGGTAAATAAATACATGAAGAAATGTTCACCATCACTGGTCATTCGAGAAATGCAACTTAAAACAACATTGAGATTTCACCTCACTCCGGAAAGATTGGCTGTCATCAAGAAAACAACTGATAACAAATGTTGGCAAGGCTGCAGGGGGAAAAAGGAACACTGCTCCACTGTTGGTGGGAGTGTAGAGTGGTGCAACCACTGTGGAAATCGGTATGGAGGTTTCTCAGAGGACTAGGGTTGGAAGTTCCATTCAATCCAGCTATTCCCTTCCTGGGTATTTTCCCAGAAAAACTGAAAAGGTCATGTCACAGTAATATATGTGCACCCATGTTCACAATTTGCAATAGCTAAATCTTGGAAACAACCAAAATGCCCATCAACTGTAGGGTGGATGAAAAAGATGTTTTATTTTTACACAATGGAGTATTACTCGACTATAAAAAAGATGATCTTGAGGCCTTCATAGGTAAATGGAGGCAACTTGAGACTATCCTCATTAGTGAAATAAATAAGAATCATATTTATAAATATCACATTGTGTCTCTAGTGTAAAAAGTAATAAGAACTGTAGGAGTAATAGAACCCAAAATGTGTAATTGCTATTGTAAAAAAGTGAGGAAAAGAAAGTGTTCTAAAGGATATAACTGCATATATATTTCAGTGTATAGGATTGATAACCATATTGCTAAGTTTTTGTTGGATTGTTGAACAGAACTGTTTGCAGTCGTCTCACTCTTTGAATGTCCACTTTGTGTGCTTTAATTTTGTAACTTGAGCAACTGTTTCCAAGAGGACAATATGTAATTTATCAACTAATGATTTCTTACTGTTTATTTTTTTTGAAATTCTGTATTATTTCTACCCTTTTTTTGTTTTTCTTTTTTTTTTTCTCTTTAAATAAAATTTTTAAAAAAGAGAGATACCCATGACAGGGAGACATGAGCATCTCTGTGGAAGGGGGCTAGTGAAATAAGGGGGATGGAGTTTAGCTTTATGTTCCCAGCCATAATCTGTTGTTGTTAGGAGGAAGGCAGAGAGACAAACAGTAACTCTCCTGGCCCCGCGGTCTTTCTCTGAGTGTCCTTGCTACTTAGAATCACCTCTTCCCACTCCCGTACACCACTGTTCTGGAAGCTTCACTTCCACCCCCTTTTTGAAGCCCATCGAGATCTCCCACAACTAGATACTACCTGTCCTGTTTGAATTGTCACTGCACTTTGTGTGAGTACTTGTGATCTACTTTGAGAGATTTATGGGTTTTCTCGTCCCTTTTAAAACCAAGGATTAGGTCTTAATTGTAGTGAAATATAGCAGTGGTGGCAGGCCTATGGTTCATGCATTGTTTTTCTCTTAAGACAAAAATGTTAACATAGACATTTTTGTTTTCTAAACTAAAACCTCCATAATCAGGTTTAATTACAGTATTGGAATTTTAGGATAAATAAGTGAGTTTTGGCTTGCAGTTTGGGGACTCTTCTCTTAAAGGCTCACCATCAGTAACCTATGGGAAGCTTCCTGTGAACATTTGTTAAAATGGTTCAATTCTGTTCTGTGAGCTTAATTAGTAACAAGTTCGCATCTTTCATAGCCTTTCTTTACTAGTTTACAGGGTTGGGTTGTATGTGGATAGTAATATTTGTGAATAGGAAGAAATAGTTTTTGCATATATTTTATCATTGGTATGCTCAATTGAATACAAATAAATGTTTGCTTATAAATTTATCGACAAGTACATATGCTTAGAATATATCTACTTCTCCTGTGCTAATGTACTCTTAAGAATATTTGTGTTATCTTTTCTTCCAGTTCTAGATGGAAAATTACATGTGTTAATCATATACTTGTATATTGAGGGAGTAGAATAATAATATTAATGTGAAGATCAGGTTGTTTATTTATAATTTATACATTCTGTTACTCTTTCTGGGAGCTGTTTTGCTTCTTACTTTGCCATAAATAAAAGGTATTTTTATTTCCTTCATGTTTGTAGAAAGAAAAAAGATGCTTCATCTTCAGTACAAAGCTTGTTATTGTCCCAGCTTTCACTAATCAGTTACCATCACTCTAGAGTTACTGTTTCCTTCCTCAGACAATATACCAGACACTCAAAAGCAGAAAGGTTTATTTCAGCTTTTATTCAGTTTATTACAGCTAAACAGTAGAGGTTTCAGTTCATAGTTGACTGGCTCCAAGGCAGGTGGCATGGCAGAGGGAGATCATGAAAGAGAAGCAGTTCATGACAAAGCAAGGCACAACAACAGACAAGTACCAGCATCAAGTGTGCCTTTGCTCTCTCACTTTTTATTTCATCCAGGATGAAATAAAAACCCTGGATGAAATAAAAAGCGAGAGAGCAAAGGCACACTTGCCAAGCACACCCAGGGAAGGTCTTCTATTATCCACACCCTGAACTGTGCTGATTCCAGTCAATGGAGTAATCTAGTATCCACACCCCTAATCCTAGTGTTCCATGCACTAGATTCAGCCAATTTGGAAAAGCACCTCTATGAGCACATGAGGCTTTGGAGGAACATCTAGCTACAAGCCATAATGCCATTATTTTTCTACATAGGTAAATTAATATAACAATTCTGATTTTTGGCAGAAAAATTCATATCTTGCATTTTGGTTCTCAAAGGATAAAAAGGGCCCTATTTTACCTAGAGCAAGTTCATGTTATGAAGAGATCCTGAAAGTGACTGAGGAAAGCTAAACCTAAGCTGTGAGCAGAGGTGGAGACCCAGGGTTTCCACAGGTATAACTTATTTGTAGCAGTTTTCCTTGCTGTGGTCATGATTACTGTATTCCTTTTTTTCCCCCTTCAACCATTTTGTTCTCCTCCCTTTGGAAAGCAGACACTAAAGTGGAGTTAGGAGTTAGGAAAAGATTTATGTAGGAAAATACCCGTAAGACACAGAGTTGAGGTAAGCAGGAAGAGCCTTTGAACTGCAATGCAGATATGACACCTGTGAATGGAAGGGAGGAGGATTGGGTAGGAAGAGTCTCACACTTCACTCACACTGAAGTCTTACTTTGGTCAGGCTGCTGGGGAGCCCAGAACAAAGTTGGCCTGGGAGGAAATAGCCCTCTACCGACAGCCCAGCCATGCTCAGTGCTTGGCCTTGGGCTGTCTGGTGAGCATGAGTGTAACTTGGATGCTACAGTATGTCTTGAAAGCATCAGCTAACTGCAGTTTGTTTTTTTTTTTTTAAAGCAGACTGATTTTAGTGACATATCTCTGTGGCTGCCACAAAAGCTGTAATTCAATTTAATTTGACAAACATTTATTGGTTGCCAGTTTTATAGAAGAACTATGCTAGGCACTTTTGAGGACTTTGAGAGTTCGTTTATTTATTTACTCAAACATGCATTCAGCAGATATTTATTGAGGGATTATCATGTCCCAAGCACTACTGTAAGTATGGAGCACGCATCTTAATTCCACTTAAAGACCACTTTTGAAATATGTATCTCACTTTTTCTATTTCCAGGATGGAGGCTTTTGCTGCTTGTGCGTTAGAATATTGTACAACTTCAGGATTAGGATGCCACACACACAAAGTCTCCCACATGTTTTCCTCTTTTGTGTTCTTGGAAGTAAAAGAATATTATTTGCCTTACTTCACATTTTCTCTAATGGGTATAAAATACAGAGATCAAGGGTATGGGAATTAATCCTGAAAAGAGTCTTCACCAGGTGAAAATGGAAATAGTTAATCTTGTTTAATGTCATGTTGTGGTAAATCCACACTTGCATGATTTAGCTCTCTGCCAAGAATGCAGTTGCTTTAAATAGTATGTAAGGAATATAGTATGAAAACACTGCAGTGCTGGTGAGCTGTGAAGAATGCCAGCTTTGCTGAAAAGCTTATCTCTAATGTAATATCTAGGCACAAACCAAAATTGGAAGATGAAAAGAAACCAGTAGTGATATGAAGGTTGTATTATATTTGTATTTATTTTAGGTTCTAAGATGTTGTTTATCAACTGTTTTTGTCTACATAGTAATTTCTTTTTAATACCTACTCTTGTTGCTTTTGCCTGCATTTTGATATTAGCACATCCCATCTCTTTTCATTTGGGCTGACATAGATGCTGTTTGGAGCTGTTCGTTTTGCATCGGCAAAGATGCCTTTGCCCTGTAGCCATGGCTGCTGCATCCATCATCAGTACAGCATGTAGTAATTTTAATGTTATTTCTAAACCATGTCACCTCATGCCATTATTTTAATTTAGGACCAACTGTGCAACCATATGGAGCAGTTTGTTATTCAACATCTGTATGTTCTTGCAAAATATGAATTTGTATGTGTGGTTTATGCCATTCAGTGTGCTATATTTCATACGGAAAAGACAATTCTTTTCATTTTATTAATGTTGTCATCGACTAACTAGGCTATTTATTTGTCCCATGGTGCGTTAAGGTTGAATTGGGATGCTTTTAAAAGTCATTATGTAAGGATGTGAATACCTGCATTCCTTAAATTAGCCTCACTTGAGCCCACAGGTAAACACTAGGGCACTTACTGACCATTTTTTTTTGTTTCACAAATTATTCATCTTCCATACAAGTTTTTCTAACTTTAAAGCCTGAGGAATCTAAAAAAGCACCACAAATAGAAGTGACATTTAATTTACCTCATTCTACTCTGATTGTTGTCTTGTCTGTTTTCTGCCTTGAAATTATTTGTCTCTCTGTCTGGATAGTCTTTGAGACTATAGCAAACTAATGTACACCTCATGTCCAGGCAGGAGGGATGCCCAGCTGGCCACACAGAGATTCTGTCACTCTTCCCGACTATCAGTTGTTTTAGAGGTGAATCTAAATCTAAGAAGAGACAATTCTCTTCTTAGAGAGAGTTCTCTTCCAGGCTAATGCCATTGGCATCAGAGGAGAACAAATTTTGAGGCAGTGTTAGGAAGTAGCTAAGAGCACAGGTCTGGATATTCAGCTGTTCACTCACTTTAATCTTGGTCGAGTTGCATGAAGTATATTTGAAAAAAATGAATGAATGCTCCATCATCTCAAATGCTTTAACATTTCAAAGTTGAATAATCCTCTTGTAATGTAAAAATTGGTTAACTTAATGTTAAATTCCCACTATTAATGGCACTTTTCAGTGTCAGTTATTTTATGTAGTTGATATTCTTGAGATTTTATGGTAATTCATAAACTACTTTTTTATTTCCTTTTTTGAATTATGATGTTTGATTGGTTATTATTCACTAATATATTGACAGGAAGAAGGAAAAAACAGAAGTGACCTAAATTTATCATTTATTGCTAGCATTGATTCTTGCCTTATATCAGTCATGAGTACTGCTTTCTGCATTAAAAAATATAGTTAAACCAATAGCCTAAATGAAAATTGTAAAAAACAAAAGGTATAAATTAATATCTGATATACATATCTTATTGCTATTATTGTGAATAATTCATAGTAAAGTTTTAAAATATTCCTCTTTATAATTAAGCAGTCATTAGCTGTAGTAATGAGCTGCTGCAGGGCGATGTTTTTCACAAACACAGATTGCGTTGTCTGCACTTGCTCCGGTCTCCTTGCTGACCCGTCCTGGCCTCCTCCTGTGTGGTCTGCGTCTGGGCTCCCACGTCACAGTCAGGGAGCTGCGGTAGAAAGGGAAGCATCAGTGCTGCTCATGCAAGAAACTGTGGCTCTATTCTTCCAAACAAAAAAAATCATTTTATGGGAGCTGGGGATTTAGCTCAGTGGCATAAGTGCCTGCCTGGTAAGCACAAGGTCATGAGTTCGATCCCTGGTACACACAAAAAAAGTCATTTTGGAATTTTTCATCGGATAGATTTCTAAACAAATGTTTATTCTAAATGTACCTTGGCCAGAGTATAACCAATACCAGTTCTTTAACATTGACGTCTTAAACAGACAGAAATTATTTTTTCATGTTTCCAATTCTTCATGTATGTTCGTTTTGAGAAAAATTATGTCTTCCACGGGGCTTTATGTTTGAGAGTGTTTTTGTCTGTTTTCTTCTGTCATTTTCATAGACAGTTCCCATAAATAGATAAATTTAAGGTAAATACTCCATTTTGATGAGCTGGAATTAAAATACTGTATTTTTTAGTATTTGGTTTTTTGAAGAGTTTTGTTGGAAATCCTTGTATTGCATATGATCAAATGCAAACTGTTGATAAAGTAGCTTTTACCATAAAGGTTTTTGTACATTTTCCAGGACCTTACTGATTTCAGTTGTCTAGATCAATTTAGTTCTCATTTCATGGTAGTCTCTTCTTAGTGGTCTGTGTGTGTTCCCTACTTTTACTTAGTGCTTTTAAATGTTATCATACCTCCTGTGGGCCTAGCACTTACAAGCCAAGATCTTGATAATAGCCTGTATATATCTAACCTAATGGTTTCCTTCTATTCCCTGTCTCAGAGAACTATTTCTTTGAATTCAGCATTAACAAGCTCCTGGATTTCTTTCTTTATACTTTCCAAATGTATCTATTTTCTCCAAAATATTCTTATAATTTAGTTGTTTTACTTCTATTAAGGAGCATCCTACTGTATGTAATTTCTTGTATGTATTTTTAGCTTACTATAAATTGTCAAGAGTCTCTTTGTTATGTGTCATCGTTTGTTCATTCTGACTACTGTATAATCCAAGGAAGTGAGTATGCCACTGTTTATAAACTGCTCTTCTTGTAGTTAGGTTGTTTCTACATGTTAACAATTGTGAACAGCTTTGTGAACAATAATATACATGCTTCCTGTTGTTACTGTGGAGAGATTCTCAGGAATAAAGTTGCTGGGATATATAGTATATGAATTTTCAAATTCAGGAGATAATGTCAAATGGTTTTCCAAAGTGAGTGTACCATTTTGTAATCACAACAACAGCGTGATTACAAAATCGTAATTACAAGAGACCTTGTAGATCCCTATCCTTTCCAGTGTTTGATATTATCCTTTGGATTTTTGTCATTTAGATGAGTGTAAAATATCTTAATATATAGTCTTAATTTTTCTTCATTTTTGGCCACATTTATTTCTTCCTGTGTGAAATCCCTTTATAATTTTTGCCTGTTTTCCCCAAGATGTTTATATTAATAATAATCTAGGAATTCTCTATATATTCCTGGTATTAATCTTTGGTTGTACATGCTTTGAGTATATTTTTCTTGTTTGTAAAATGGTGTTGTATTTTCTTTACGGTCTATGTAATGAACAGAAGCTCTTAATTTTAACATAATCAAAGTGTATTAATCTTTTATGGTCTGTACTTTTTGTGACTTTGGTAGTCTTTGTCCAGCCCAAGGTCTAAAAGATGCTCATTTATAAAAACTTAATGGTTTATTATTTTAACATGTAAGGCATTCATCCCACTAGCATTTTCTTTTGTTAACTGAATGAAATACGGATTCAACTCCCATGTTTTCATAAAGATTATTTTTTAAATCTCCAGTTTTGAATACTTTGTTCTTCTACAGTGTGACTTGCCAACTCAGTCATATACCAAAGCTTCATAAGTACATGGCTCTATTTCCAGATATTTTATTCTATGCTGTTGTTCAGTGTGTGTGTTCAGTGTGTGCGTGTGCGTGTGTTCACCTTTGGACCTTTTATATACACATCTATACCTAGATTTTAAGTACTCTGGTTTTTCTGCTAGGTTTTGGACATAGTAAAAACAAGTATTCGTTCAGTTCTGCCACGTATCTGGAAGGTACCTGATGTTGAAGAAGTAAACTTATATCGGATTTTCAACCGAGTTTTTAATCGCTTACTCTGGAGTCATGGCCAAGGACTATGGAATTGTTTCTGTGATTCAGGGTAAGTTCTAAGTCATCTTTGTTGTTGAAATTTTTAATATTTTACTATTTAGCTGTGTAGATAACCCAGTATAGTAGTTGAATTTAATGATATTTTAAAATATGCATTTTTACTACTCAACTCTAATTTATATCAATTAAGCTGATTTAGATAAGATGATTAATATGAGCACAACACCTTGTAACTAATTTGAATTCAGTGGAGAGAAGGTATTCTTAATTAATGAAAAAAATTTAATTACAAATCAGTTACCTTTCAAGTTATTTGGCTGTTTTCTCTATGTAACAGACTTTTAAAATTATGGCTATGTTCTGCTTCCTTTCCAGAGTTCCAGTGCTGTCAAAGCTGCTGTGAAACATTGTCACTTTGTCCCTGTAATACCTAAAACTAAACATTGTGATGTCCTTTAATTCAGAAATGGCTTCCCTTCCTATCTTCCCTTAATCCTGGTGGTGTTCTTCTCATCATCCAGTCTTGGAATATTTCTGAGGCATTTACATTTTTCTTCTTGTACCATCTTTATTCAGTTATTTATTAAGTCCTATTAGTTTTGGTATCACGTTCCTTCTGTGGCCACTATAAACTGTTTTTCATTCATTGTTTTAACAGTTGTTAAATACTACAGTATTAGATGTTTTTGGAAATACAAAGTTGAATCTGATACGGTTGCTGCCCTCTGCAGAACTTAGCAGTGATACAGGTTGAATATACTATTTACTGTGTGTCAGGCATCGTTTACATGTGTTAAGTGATGTGATCCTCATAGCATCTCTATGAGTCAGGTAGTACTATCTCCTTCTTACAGATAAGGAATCCAGCATGCAGGTAGGTGCTAAGGACCTGGGACTGGGATTTAAACACAGTTAGCCTTGGTCCCAAAGTTCATGCTCTTAACCTTAATATACTCTGATGTCTTCAGTGCACAAAATGTAATATCACAAAATTAATCATTTTAAAGAGGCACAGAAAAAGTATGATAGAATTTCAGGCAAGAGAAAGCGTAAGTGAAATGAAAAGGTTTCTAGGTGTTTCTCCCTCTCTTTTGTATCTTAGGGTCATTTCCTAGAATCTGGGGATTTCCCTTTTTTTGTCATCACAGTCTGCATTTCCTACCTGTAGATATAAACTGTCTCATATGCTCATTATTTTTTATTTCTTCAGTCTTCTCTCTCAGTACTATGTGAACTCTGTTCCAGAAAAAAAATTATTTTTTAAATATACTAAAAGTGTGTTCTTTCTGCTTTCTGAGGTTCTTTGGTAAAATCATTGGTCCACCTAATTTCACTTCTTAACTGTTTCTACCTTCTTTCACCTTTTTAAAAAACATTGTGTTGTGAATATTGGCATTGAGATGCCATAGTACATGTTTCAGAGATGTTTTACAGCATTATTCCAGGTGGTGGTTAGTTAGTGGGGACACGGTGCTGATGTCCTTAGTATACGTTTTCCTCACGCAGAGGGGCCGCATTAGCCCAGCACCAGAAGCAGCAGGACTCATCACCTTGTGTCTTCTGTCATGAGGGGTCTGGTGTTATGACTCTTTCTGTGGATTAAGAGTAGACCATAGTTTTATTACCATGGATAAATGTATATACAAGAAATAAATATTTATAGGATCTTCATTCATATATTTATTTTAAATATTTAAAAAGGATTGAGAGAATGAGTAGCCAAAGCTGTTCGCCTTATAACTCACAAATGGGGACATTAAGTGACATCAAATGATAATATTTCTAAAGCCTATTTATCATTTTTCCACTTTATTCTTTTCCTATCTCTAAATCCCAAGTTAAGAAAATTGCCATACTTTAAGAGAGCCGATAGTACATCTAATCAATAGCTCCGAAGTATAAAAAATAAATGCATCTCCACTTAAAGTAGAGGGTGATGATAGAGGGAGACTTTTAGACACTCAGAATTCCTGTGGGGAAAAAAGAAAAGTACTAGGTAGACACTCAAAACATGGGATTTTTCATGTGTATTATCTACATTTATATAAAATGGTTATATCTTGAACTCAGGCATTTATGGCCTTCTTAATTATGGTATTAATAATAATCAGACCCTTTCATTATTTTTTGTCAAAATAGTTTAAGTTGATTTTAAATCTATACAAGGGAAACATACAGTATCTAGTTGTTCTTATGTTTAATGATAGTTTATATTTTATTTTGGGCTAATTCAACTAAGTGAAAATAAATTTTACCCCTTTTTAAAAAAAGAAAGTATTGTATTTAGTTGTAAATATCACACAAGACAGAAGGCAATTTGTTTCTTTGAATGAACTCAATTGGATCTTACTCCTTCAGTAAACCTGTCATTCACTGATGACACGCTGTCTTTTGGGGATTATATTTCTCCCAAGAAAGTAAACAGTAATGTTTCTAGTAAAAATACCTTTCTGAGTATCTAAAGCATTTTATAAAATTCAAATATGCACATAGTTTGAAAGTGGAGCCTTTGAATTTCCTATTGGAAATTTTTTTTTCCAGGAAAATATTTTCCTTAATTTTTTTTTCTTTCTAAAAATCTACTCTTCTCTGAGAATTACATGAATTGGTTTATGTAAAATGTGATTTGAGCCAAGTCTGAAACTACTTGCCTTTAAAGCTTAAAAAGAGTTTCATTTATGCTAAGAAATAAGTCATATTCTCTCATTCGTATTCATTTATTCTTACTCTATTTCTCTCTCGCTCGCTTCCTCTGTCTCTGTCTCTGTCTCTGTCTGTCCCTCTGTCTGCCTATCTCTGTGTGTCTGACTGGTTTTCTCTCTCTCCCTTCCTTATTCCCTCTCTTCTCCCCATGTTCTGGGTCAATGAGGTGCCTCATTATTTGAACATAGGAATTGTTAACACACACATGCAGGCACATGTATACAGTTAAGGTTTCTTTCTATGGGAGAAGTGTATACCACTTCCTTTTTTGGAATCACTAAGGGCACTTAGGAAGGAAGGACACTGACTTCAGGATTGCAGTCAGAACTTACTGAGAGAACATGGCTTCTAGAGCACAAAACTAATGCTCTAGAAATATTATGGACACAGTTACATCTGAGAGTGTTTTGAAAGGGACACCATAACCAAGAGATTAACCTAATATTCTTCTAGTGCAGAGAGGTCACAAACTAAATTGCAGTACATTATTTGTTGAGGTAAAGTAATCTGCATGTATTACATACTTTTCAATCATCCACAGTCTCTACAGATATGTGAGACCATTTCCATCTTTCTTTATCAATTCATTGCTAGGTAAGTGATACCGCTAGTTACCATTTCTAACAGCATACATGAAGTCCTGTCTGTTTCCATGCCAACAGATCCTCATGGGAGAGTATATTCAGTAAAAGCCCGGAGGTGGTGACTCCTTTGCAGCTCCAGTGTTGCCAGCGCCTGGTTGAGCTGTGTAAACAGTGCCTGCTAGTGGTTTACAAATATGCAACAGACTCCAGAGGATCCCTCTCGGGCCCTGGTCCTGATTGGGGTAACTCCAGGTACTTGTTTACATTGTCTAGCCTCTGTGAGCTTGATATAAAGTAATGCCACAGCACAATCTGAAGTCGAGTTTCTTTTTGCTTATAAAGCTAAGGAAAATCTAAATACTGAAATGTATACATGTTGTGATCTACAAACTATTTTCAGTTAACACAATCTTTACTTTTCAGAAACTGAATGAGGCTAACAAACACAAACGTGAAGGTGACAAAAATAATATACATGGCAATGAGCTTATTTGATTTATATACTTACACTTTCAAAAATTTAGTAAGAACATCCAAAGCTGTGGTAATAAATTTAGCTTTTGTTCCCCAATAGGGATATTTCAACATTTATCCTTGAGCCTACTACAGTCGGAAAGTTGCCTTTGCTTTAATTTTATTGTGCAGTATGCCTCTGCTACCTTCGTCACCAAACCAATGTGGAAGAGGTGAATTTTTGTCAAGTTCTATTTCAAAATTGAGTTTTATTAATATTACCCAGTTAAAATAGGTAGTTTTTTAAAAGTTGGAAAAACAGTATATTTTTATACTGCAAAAATAATGCAGAGTAAATAAGTACATTTTTGCTTTTTCAAAACAATCCTAGTTCCTGTTAGAAACAAAGATGAATAAGTAACTTTTTGTTTTATCATGTATAAATTGTACTACTCAAAATAGAAGAAAGTAGACTATGACTTTGAAAAACTAGATGATAGTAAAAAGTTAACTAATAATGTATAAGCAGTAAGGAAAATGGAACCAATAAAGCTTGGATTGCTTTTGAAACAGCTAAGAATCTGTTTATTAAAAAAATTCCAAGGAAGATAATAAAGACATTTCCTTTAGAAGTGACCTACAATAGAAAAATGGGTCACATTAGTTTTCTTCAGAAGTGTCGTGAGAGAGAATTTAAATTTTTGTCTTAGATTCTGTTATTGTACCTTTGCAGAACCTTTAACCTGTTTTAACGCTTCTGTAATTAGTAATTGATTGATTACAGCATTGGTAGAGGTAAAGTTAACCATTAATATTTAAATGTGTACATATCAAAGTTAGATAGACTACTGATTTGACTGAAGCAAATTATTGAACAAGTGACTAATATCATTAATAGTTTCATGTGATTCCGAAGAATGGTAGGATTTTTTAGACATTACAGGCCATGAATGGTAATACTCTGGGAACATGATCAGGAAAATGTTAAATCCTAGTCTAGCAAGTAATTCATTCAGACTCTTTAATGTCACTCTTGAAATTGAAGATTTCCTAACACAGTTCTGTCGATGGATGTGACTCTTGTGGGTAAGGAACCAGGATGAGTCTCCCTGGATACTCTGGAGGAAGAAGTTCACAGTTGGCTCAGGCCTCTTTATTATCTTTCCTCCTGGTGTTCAGGAGACATAGTTCAGATTCTGACGGTCAGAAGGGGTATTCGTGACCTTGAAATATGAAAGTTCTGAACTTTTGTAAGTGCTCAGGGTGACTTTAGTGAGTATAAGCATTTGGAGTGTCAATAAATAACACCTTAATTCTTGCTCAGGTTCAAAACTCTTTGAAAGAGAAATGCAGAATCAGGCAGGCACAAAATGTAGCTGCTTTGCTGATAAAAGTTACATTGGGGATAGTATAGGTGTTAGCCTGATGAGTTTTCTAAATTTGAATTCTGAATTAAATGTGTCCACTCCCAGGCAGAGCTGATTCCCCTATTGATGGCAGGAAAGTAAGTGACAATTCATCCTCTCTGCAGAAGGTTTGACCCAGAAAGAGAGGAAGAGCCAGGCATTCTGTTTCCTTCTCTTATAACCCACAAATCAGAGAACTCAATTCTGATAAGAAGCCAGGAAGTTTGCATTAGTAGTAATTCCTCTACATGGAAATGAGTGGGAAATAAACATTTTTGCCTAACAACTAGGTATAATACTCAAGTCAGTGTCACATAAATTAGAGCATAATTTTTTCTCTCATGGTTATGTAAGGGAACTTACGGCGTTTTATTATATATGTAGAAGTTGTTTAGTATTTGTTAGTGAATTCATGAAGTATGTCTGATAAAATATATATAAATTTATATTTATATATAAACATTAATTATAAATAAATACATACAGAAATGTATTCAACATGCTTTTAAAATATACCTAAAAATTTATAAGGAGAAATATCTCTGCTAATTTATCTGTAAAATTAAAAAGAAAAAGACAAAGTTAATATCAGTCAGATATATGGAGCATGTTTATCTTGACCAGGACTCTGAGGGATGAAGAAGGTTTAAGGAGTATATGACATCTATTACATGGAAAAGTGTAGTCTTCCACCTTGCAATCTTGGGAAAAAATATTTAATAGGCACACATAAAAGGCCATTTCTCAGAGGTGGGCTCATAATAACTAAGTAAACGTAACAGATATGTAAACCTACATGGTCAATTTGAAACACACACACACACACACACACACACACACACACACACACACATTATGCATATATATATAATCTCCAGGACACTAAAGTTTTGGGGACCAGCTCAATATTTCACTATAACTAGGCTTACTTGGGAAGCTTTGGGATCTCCAACTACTTTTTGACATACTGGTTTATATGATTTCACTAGCGAATATGATCAGTCCTACTCAGAGAATAAAATAAGGAGGAACTATATTTCCTTGTTTTATGAGGCTAGGTTCCAGAACCTTGTTTTATGAGGCCTTTGGTACCAGAACCCAATCAGGATATTATTGGCAAATGTTCATTCTCACCCTTAAACAGAATGAAAAATCCTAAGCCAAATATTAGCAGACTGAACTCAGAGAGTTTAAATGGGTAATCTATCATAACCAACTTCTGCTTATAGCATTAATTTAAGGATGCAATAACATTAAAAAGTGATCAGGGTAATTTGCTACATTATTAAAATAAAAGGTCATTTTGAAAATACAAATAAATCACTTGATAGAATTAAGTATGCATTCAAACTTTAAAAAGTGCCTAGTTAGCTAGAAAAAAAATTCCACACTAATAAAAGATAATAACTATAAAAGTGTTTTAAGAAGTATGACAGGCCATCAGAAGGCTTGCTTCCTGTGTGCAGCCAGCATGGGCAGGGACACAGCCAGGTAAGCCCTGTGGATGCGGAGGCCACCATAGGAGACCCTTGTTTCCTTCAGCCAGTCAGTGTCCACAGGGAGAATCAGACAAGCATATCTCTGTGTGTGTGCCTGCCACTATCAGGGAGATCCTGGTTTAGACACGCAGGCTGAGAGAAACTGCCACACCACTGTGCATCTCTGGCCATTGGGGAAGCCCCAGTGTAGCTGTACAGGACTGGAGAAGCCCACCCCATGCCCTGCTACCTCTCTGTAAACCTGGGGTCAGAGAAAACCAGATGCCTGGCCAATTATGTTACACCCAGAGGGGCAGCCAGCGTGGGAAGTGCCTGGGGGCCCTGCAACCAGCTTGTTGAGACGAACCTAGGAAAATGTCAAGATGAAGGAGCAAAAGGCAGTCTCAGATTTCTAGCCCACACAGAACAAATCTGGGTGATACAGTCATGGAAGAAAATGGAAGTTACACAATTGAAATCTCTGAGAAGATAGCAACTGGAGAAATAACTTCATGAGACTGTAAAAGAAATCAAATGAGAAATGATGTCTCCGGTAAAAGAAGAAATTATAAGCATAATGAAAGAATTGCTAAGCACATCTAAAGAAAACATAGATAAAAAAAGAAGAGCATAGGAAAATGATGGACACCTTGAATGAACAATATAGGAAGGAATTACAATGCATGCAACAGATTCAAAGAGATACCAGAAAATGAAAAAGTTGTTTGAAAGCTGTTGGTGGGAGTGTAGACTGGTGCAACCACTATGTATATCAGTCTGAGGGTTCCTCAAAAAGCTGGGATTGGAAGTCCCATTTGACCCAGCTATTCCTCTTCTAGGCATATTCCCAGAAGAACTGAAAACATCATACCATAGTGAGATATGTGCACCCATGTTTATAGCAGCATAATTTGTAATAGCCAGATCTTGGAAACAACCCAAATGCCCATCAACTGAGGAATGGATTAAAAAAAGATGTGCTATTTTTATACAATGGAATACTACTCAACTGTAAAGAAGGACTACATTGAGGCTTTTATATGTAAATGGATGCAACTTGAGACCATACTTATAAGTGAAATAAATCAAACTCACATGTGTAAATACCATATTGTCTCCCTAGTGTAAGAAACTCAAAGAGTAAATAAGATACAAAATCTTCAATAAATATTGTGAACGGGTAAGAAACTGTTCAAAGAGGAAAAATAACTCAGGGAGAAGGAAAAAAGAAGGGAAAAGAAAAAAGATATAAATTTGTATATATACACTTAAGATTACTAAGATGATTATACTACTAATTCTATCAATTCTTGGAACAAAACAGTTAATGTCCATAGGATTAGAGCAATTTTGCGTGACTATATCTGGTAATTTAAGTAAAACTTTTGAAGATAACTGCAAAACAACAAAATTAGTTATGTTTCTACCACCTTGTTTTGAAAGCCTACATTGTTATTATTTTGGGCTCTTTGGTATAGTTATTTATTTGACTCTTGCTTCTTATTTT